>JACEVL010000575.1:137500-295000 GCA_020284085.1 Aporrectodea caliginosa
TGACCGCGGATTGACGACTGAGACGTGTTCCGATGAAAGAAAATCCTGTGGAACAATGATAGACTACAGAAAACCGGACGGTAGGCCTACTATCATCTGCTATCAAGCATTTACATAGTAATTGTTATAGTATGCAGTAACGCCTCAATAGAACGCTGCCGTATGACCAGAGGGCTCGTAGACACAGACTGACTAGCTAGTAGCCTATATCCCTGCAGTTCATGAGCATTAAAATAGCTTAGGTGGGACATGTGTTCCATAAGAAAATATGGGTCCTATATCGGTTCAGTTGTGTCTTCCATGGCAGGGACCGAGTATGTCAAGCGCTGTTCGTTTTTTTATTGATTAATGTTTAAGCATTAGGCCTAGTTTAGACTGGCGTAGGGAGCTCTTTTGTGAGGTGCGAAAAGATGCCATCGTAGCGCTGAGTGTCCACATACATAGATTCATACCTACATATCGCGGTCTTAATCGCCATAACATTATACCTATTGTAATCCAACAGAACCAGTGCAGGCCTACTAAACACCACAATAGTCACCACTGCAATGCATCGGCGATATCGTTTAACTCGGTGTAGAAAGTTTATGACTGCGCAAACGGGCGTTAGCTTTCGCAATGGGTCAAAATATTATGATCAGAGTTGAATTGATCGCTGTCGTCAGACTAGAAATCGATATGTTGGTAAATGACTGATGCATGGTTGGCTAGCTATTTGATTTCTCCAGCTGTTACTTCTGCGTTCTTGCTTTCTAATTGATTTCGCATTTGTCATAGGCTTATACTTAAACTGCCCTCTGTGTCACAGTACCCCTCACCTTTCCTATCTGTAATTCTATATCTGTTTACCTTTCGGTATTTTTTATCTCCCTCTCCTTCTCCCTCTCCCTCTCCTTCTCCCTCTCCTTCTTCCTCTCCTTCTCCTTCTCCTTCTCCCTCTCCTTCTCCCTCTCTCTCGCTCTCTCTCTCTCTTCCTCCCTGCCTTCATGTATCTCTCTCTGTCTCTCTGTTTGTGTCTGTCTGTCTGTGTCTCTCTTTGTCTGTCTCTCTGTCTCTCTGTGTCTGTCTATCTATCTATCTGTCTGTCTGTCTGTCTGTCTGTCTGTCTGTCTGTCTGTCTGTCTGTCTGTCTGTCTGTCTGTCTGTCTGTCTGTCTGTCTGTCTGTCTCTCCCCCTCATATCTACATCTTCTGTTCCTCAACTTTTATCTTTATCCCCTACGCAGCACTTAGACTAATGCCTTCCTCTTTGGTTCTGCAGGTGGTTCTTGGACAGCAGTCAACATCGAAAGAGGATGCTTTTACACGGCTGATTTCGAACTAAATAAAGGATGTCAAACATTTGACATCGCAGGTGAGCAACGAAAGGTTGCTTCCTGCACTAGAAGTTGCAACAGTGACTTCTGCAACGACTGGTCAACTCCTCCCGAACCTAAATGAATCGATAATCTCCCAACCGTTCTCCAGTCAAAATCTGGAGAAATGAAATCGTTTACAATGTTGTTATAAAAATAAGCTTCTTAATTTTTGAAACGGATACACACTTTTGCACTTATGCTATGCGTTTACAATATGAACACGCTCTTATATCCGTACGAACATAGGTATTCATAAGTATGCCATATATTTAAATCTTCTAAGCTACCTCTATAATAATTCTATTAGTAGTTTGTTAGATTATTCAGTGTTGATATAAGGTTTCTTCATGAACCTGCTCTATTAGTCAAGCCCTATTAGGGCGTACATTACTTTTTTTATTTAATCGACTAAGCTATATTCATAATAAATGCTTTATATACACATGCAAAGATGTGAATTTAATTATTTTATTAGGTTTATTTTATATAGTAGGCCTGCTGCATTCCATTGATGCATCATACACACATCAGTGTGAACCTATTTTACTCTCCCAATTCCTGATCACATTTTAAATTGGAATTTAAATCTCCTTCAGCATCGTGGTGTGACTACTTCTTTTGCACGAATTAATGCAAATATTATTCAAAGTTCCGGTTTGGGCCCGATGGATTTTATAGTTGCAATCTCAGACTTAAAGTCAATCGATAAATGCAATCGCATTTTTAAATATGCAGATGACTGCTATCTCGCTGTCTCCGCATCAGGTAATACTACCACTGAGATGGAACTTGAGCACATTAGTGTCTGGGCACATAGTTGCAACCTCAGCCTTAACTCGATCAAGTCCAGTGAGGTAATATTCACACGCTCCCGGAGTACAATCGGTATGGACCCCTCCTCTAAAAGGTATCGCATGGGTGCAGACTTTAAATATTCTGGCTGTTGAGATTACAGAGAAATTTGGGTTCTCCACCCATATTAAACATCTGACCATAAAAGCACATACTTTATACGTTGTTCGGCTTTTGAGGTTGTATGGGCTCTCGGGAGACAGCTTTTTTATATGGTTCGTGCCACTACGGTTGGTGTGACGCTGTTTTGCTCTCCTGTGTGGTGGGGCTTCGCGAGAGGGCAGGAACGGGGGGCCCTTGAGGGAATTATCCGGAAGCTGGTACGCCAGAGGTACCTACCTCTCTCTTCTCCCTCATTTTAGACTCTTTTCAGCAATGCGGATACCAGACTCTTTGTCTATATCCTGCACAATCCTTGTCATGTTTGCCTACATAATTGTTACCGCCGATCAAGCAAACTAGCTACTCCCTGCGGCCCCGTTCCCATAACCGTGAACTCCCCATGTTTGACACCCTGACTCAGAAATGCTTCCTTGCCAGGATGCTATACAAATAAACAAGGTTTCCCAAGATCTGGCTAGTTAAGCTCATCATTTTCCTTCCTGCGACTAACCCTAACTTTTTCTCTTCTATTTTCCCTTTGACATACACTAACTTCTCTCATTGAATTCTTGGCTTTTGTATATAAATATATGTTTGTTTGTTTGAATGTATTAAGCCTGCCCAGTGTTGAGCGTTTGCTGTTGCTTCTCATTAAAGAATATGCTCACTTACTTACTTACTTACTTACTTACTTACTTCAGCAATAACGCAGACACAACTTCTATCAAATAAATATCATCTGAGCCCTTTAGACTAACAGTGGACCGAGTCAGTGCGACCACTCCTTTGGATTTTTCCCAAGATCCTTGGGATTTTGGGAGTCCGACTTCGGACCTGGGGATTTTGCATAGCAATCTTGAAATTTGTTCTGAGGTCTACTGTAGACTAGTTTTTATCGTACTTTTCCACAATGGCAGCGATTCAGATTAGAAAAACTCGCTCAGTGGGTCTGGCTGCAGTGGCGTAAATCATGGGGGGGGAGGGCGACTGTTCCCCCAAAGTTTCGACTTAAGCCCTTCTGTTCCCCCAAAAGAGGTCAAATCCATTTCGTGTATGAATATGTAACCTTTCAATATAAGACTAAAGACTGTGCAGCGGATCGCACTGGGCCCTGACGCGTCGTTGAGTACGACAGTCACTCCCATGGAGTTCCAAAACCCAAGCATGCGGTTTTTGCGAGTACAAAAAGTGTCCAACGAGCCCCGGGCACCACTATGGAAAAAGAAACAACCCCAATAGAGGATAGGCAGGTTGCCTCCCTGTTGTTAAGTCTTGGTCGTGATACCCTATCGAATATGAAACAGCACTATAGAACTGAACCCCTGTCCCCAAAAAAGTAGACCAAGTCCTAGTGATAAGATCCTTGCACAGGCACAGCTAGCTACCCCTGGCGGCGGGGAAGTTTTTGCTACACTATAACAAATGAAGTCCAAACCATTCAGGCTCTTTTGTGAATTGTTGACATTTTACAGGTTATTTAAAGACAATCTGACACAGAGCGCATTTCAGCGTCCCTAAATTAATATCGCTCGCAACCGCATGCCACACAATCTGCTTATAAAACCATAGAAATGCATGAATACAATGTAACAACATCCAACATGCACACAGAATGTCAGATTCTTGTATTTCAACATCAGTGAATGGGTGACATTCGATCAACAGAAGTTTACTAACCTCAGCTAGGCGGCGAACTTTTTTTGCCGAAATCATGTTGTCAGTAAGGCATCTGAAATAGGTAATCTATGGTTAATGCAATGTAAATTTTCGAAAATTTCTCAGCGCCCACAAAAGCTACGTCAGGAAGACCAGCTCATTCCCGGCGCTATATCAAATAATGTCCGCAATAGCCAAACTCCTCTGTTCGTTTCGGTGCCAGGTCAAACTCCGGGGGGCGGGGCGGTCAAGCCGAGGAGACAGTATGTTGCTACGATTGCAATCGGTGATGATGGTGGTCGTGTGGTGGCGCAGGAGTAGAATCATGCTCGGATAGCTTGAAGAGTTCGGTTTTCAGTCGTGAGTGCAATGGGCCGTGAAATACCCCAGGGTATTGAAAATAGCATAGAACGAACATCTGCTGAGAGAAAGATCGATTTAGCTGTAACTTATGATCACTGTGAAAAAATGTTTATTGAACTGAAATTGATTGTACTGAGACAATGAGTTATGTTACCGAAGAACGACGCAAGTACAACACGCAGGGTTCCCCGTCGGATAACACGAAAGATCTCGAAGTTGAAGGCTATTTCACCTAAAGCGCATTAAGATCCAACGACAGAATACAACTCTCGACTTTCTAATGCGCCTTTGAACCTTCAGCTACTGCCTGCAAAAGTATGGAAGGTTTAGTAGTCATTATAGGCACCATTTGGAATTCGTCACATCCAAGTAGGCTACTAGCCGGGTTCAGCATGAAGGCGTCGTTAAACACTGGACACAACTGCAGTTTATAACTTCCATCTACAACACTGCGCCTCGACTTTGTAACGAGTTCCCTCCGGAATGACGACAATTCACAGATTCTACGCTGATATCGTCGCGCACACCTCACCCTGGGCTATACATCTGTTCTCTCCTCCGTCTTTCACTCCAACTCTTCGATAAATCATACTTCAAATTGAAGTCTTCAATCCATTCATTTATCTGTCTCCAAAAGAAACCTTCCTCTGACTACTTTTGGACAACCCCTCTGACTAGACGCAGTGCTCGTGAATAAGCTGGTGCCCTGCGCTTGGCTTTCGAGTGGCGCTTTAGAAGTTTGGAGATTACGATTACGATTACGATTACGATCACCTTAGCAATCTGCCTTAATCTCCCTGTCTGTCTGTCTGTCACTTCCTTTCTGTAAACTAGAAATGTATCTGCACTTGGTAGGCCTATCTGTTGACTACCCATCTGACACGATGCCCCACTTGTAAATAAGCTTTTGAGCAACGCTCAAAAGATATTTCGAGTTGGGAATTATCAACTGAAGACCTTAGAGCAATACCCAGGTATGTCGGAAATTAAGAGGTTTGGGAAAATGGCTTCAAAGATCTGCTACTTCAAACTGCTGTATCTAAGCCATTTGACGACATATCGACAAGCTGTTTGAAGCGCCATGTAACTATGTCTTTAACCAAATTGATACATAATGGAATGCGAAAGCTAACATTATTGTTTTTTACACGACATTTTGCTTCATGCTGGGTAATTGACATAAACAACACTTAACCATCATTATCACTACGGTGCAGTAACAGGTTATGTGCACAAAGTCTGTTCTCTAGCAGCTGCAATACCACACGTCATCTGGTGTTAGTCGACATACCTTATTCTTGCAAGAAATGGTCACACCATCGATCAGTATCATTACGGATGCAGTAACAGGTTATGTCAGTGGTTTTCAACCGGGGTTCCGCGGTCGTTGGCTAGGGGTTCCGCCGCAGTTCTGTATAAAATTAAAAAATCACAAAATGAGTTCACAAAATGATTAGCTATAGCAGAATACTTCTCAGCTTTCAGTCATTCTTGTTTGGCACGATGCCGTGTTAAAATAATTAACATTATTACGTCATGTAGGCCATATTGTTGCATTTATAATCGTTATACTACATAGATCTGCATGGCCCTATGAACGAGTATGCTTATAACTTGTACATTGGAAGAGACTTGAATAAAATGGGAATCTAGATACGTTTCCAAATATCGTTCACACAAAGTGGGCTGCCAGAAAATTTTACCGTTGATTTTAAACCAAAAGGGTTCAGCAGTCTTGCTAAATATTTTCCACCAGTAGGGCCTATCTGTCGAGCAGTAGGCCTACGACAGGTTTTGAAACCCATTTGTAGGAATTCACTTTGAAACTGAAAGGAGAACTTACTGATATCACGACTGTTGCAACGCTTCAACTGAACTATGCAGAGCTGGAATTGAACTCGTTTTTGATATTGTTCGAAGAGGAATAGGCCTATCCATCTATTATTCAGAAAGATCTGCGAATTTTATTGCAGTTTTCGACTGGTTTACCTACGCGAGTTCGGACGTTCTGCCATGACCACCAAAAAACAAAAGCGATAACGACTCTTGTCTGCTGAAGACGAATTATTACGCGTGTCTCAACGATTCGTCCGAGAATTTAACTGAGACGCCGAAGCCATGAAGCACAAACTTAATTTGCATTAAAATTTGATGAAAGTTACTTGCAGCATAGCGTTTCTATAGCACTGTTCCAGAATATTCTATCCATCTGTCGGAAATAATTGCTGGCGAAATGCAATAAAATGCTATTTTCACCTAAATTGTTTTTTGTGCAATATACTTGAGTGTTCAAGTAGGCCTAAGTATGTGTAATGTAATATAATAGCCTGTACCGGAAGTGCGAATAACTGATAGGCATATTGAAAATTAAACATTCTGATATGCAAATATAATCCAAACATTAAAATTTGCAATAACATGTATTTGTTGCAATATTGGACGGGGTTCCACGAGCAAATGAGTTCTTTGTTTAAGGTTCCGTCACGGGAAAAAAGGTTGAAAACCACTGGGTTATGTGGACAAACCTTGTTCTCTAGCATGTTGATTACCACACATGTCGCCTGGTGTTAGTCGACAGACCTTATTCTTGCACCGAATGGTCGCTATTACACAGTGCGAAAATCATGCAAGAAGCGGGTATGTCAAATAACCTGACTGTTGCACCGGCGTCATTACAGAGATTAGGCCTACAGGGAAAAAGGACAATCTTGTCATCATACCTGATATTGCAGCGGAGTAACGGTAGAATACTGCCGGATGCACAATACCATGTTATGCTGACATAAAACGTTTTTAAAAATAACAATCAGAAATATTCAGATATATACCAAATTCGCAGGGGATGTAGTCAGTCATGCTAGCATACTTTTAGCAATAAAGTGGTATGTCGACATACTTGGATACTGCTCTAAGGTCTTCAACTATCATTCTTCAACAAATTGTCAACTTTACATGACACATTCTCTGCGTGCAGCACGTAATGGCGATACACCAATAAATTCAGTCTTGGCCGGATATATCCAATTGTAATAATAATTATTAATTCAGCTTTCTAATTTTTTAAGTGATTGACTGCATTTGGCAACTGATACAAATCACAAGATATAGTTTCAAAAATCTAGTTGTCTTACATTCAGGCATTTGAACTTTGATAAGTACATGACTCCTTTACAACTAGCCTATATGTAGGCTATGCATGCATTATTAGAATGTTTCGCTCGCTCACTGTTGACTGCATATATGTATTGTATTGTATTTGAACACTTGTTATAGCGCAGCTACCAGATTTCCCATTCAGAGGCGCTCCCGACTACACGCTGAAAGTTTCACGCCGAAGCGCATGAGCAATAATATTGCGAGTGAAACTTGCCCAGGGTCCTTACGCAGATCATCCAAACTACGCAGATACGCTGAAGATACCAAATGCCACAATTTAATCGCCTACTTTGAAAGCCTGTTTCATGAAAACTATCAGCGGCCACGAAATAATGTTTCATGTATCTCGATGCAGTCACTTTATTTTTTTTATGGTTTATTAAGGGATATTACGCTTACTAACTTGCTTTATGCGAAAAACGTTTATTGTCAGGATACTATCGGTATAATTATATACTTTTTAACTGTGATGTATGTGGGCCTACACCAAAGTGCGATTAGCAATAATATTGGTTGAGAAAGAATATACTTACTTACTTACACTTGTATGATGATATGGAGAGTGAATTGAAACAAAAAGGTAATGTTTCGTGCATGCGCGTTCAATAGAAAGCAATTCTTATAATATATAGTTATTATACACACCATAAATATATTTGCATGCATATAGCCTATTAAGCGTAGGCACGGTTTGAGTAGGCCTACAGTAAACATGTCACGCGAGTAATGATGGGAAGTTTATTGAATAAGACGCAGATGTCTTGGCTAGATTCCACGTCGCCATAAGCCTGCCTTTCAAATGTCATACAGCAGAATGATACTCTATATATAGCACTGTGTGCCAGTCATTCGCTGCTCTTTCTGTCCAGAATATCAGTTGGTGCACAGCTCCTTGTTGTAATCACTTAGTAGGAAAGATGCGCTGCTTTCTCGGGCTACTGCTTTGCGTGTGCATGGTGTTCGGGTTGTCTGAAGGTAAACAGCACTTCATAGGTTTTCTTGACATTTACTTAAGTTAGCTTAAAGAATCCGTGAACGTGAATTTAAATAGTACGACTGCGATTTTTGTTCCTGATGTTCACGGTGTTGTTCTTGCTGTCGTTATAGCGATGACGACGACTACGATGACGATGATGCTAGCCATAACGATGGTGGCGTAGTCCTTAGAATTGATTTCATATAATGACTGGGAACGTGTCTTCGCCTTTAGTCTTAACTCCCAAACTGACTTAGTCTTTACTTTACTTAATTTCACGTTATCAAATAGAGTTTTTCTTAGTTATATACCAGAATTATATCGCTTTACCTTGCCAATGTTCGAGTGAGCCTCTGTTGTCAATGTGATCATGACTTGTCATTCTTGGTATTTTTTATTTTTCATTGACAATCAATCCTTTGTCGTAGCAGAATATCATCTGATGTGTTGCATATCGATGCCATAGAAGTAGCAGAAGCTTGGGTCCTATATCAGATCAACGCATTATTATGAATAATATGTCTGTACATTTATCTACTTCAAATGGATAAATATTTGCTGGCAGAATTAGGTTTATACCATGAACATTGGCATATTTGTTTTAATATCGTTGAAGGTCTCCAATGTTGGAAGTGCGCAGGCAAAGATGTAAACTCATGCCATGGCCGCGGAATGACGACCGAGGCGTGTAACGATGCAAGAAAATCCTGTGGAACAATGATAGACTACAGAAAACCGGACGGTAGGCCTACTATAAATGAAACTGTTACATAGTAATTGTTATAGTATGCAGTAACGCCTCAATAGAACGCTGCCGTATGACCAGAGGGCTCGTAGACACAGACTGACTAGCTAGTAGCCTATATCCCTGCAGTCCATGAGCATTAGAATTAGATGGAACCCATGTGGGCAGTAGGCCTACATGTGTTCCATATGAGAATATGGGTCCTATATCGGTTCGATTTTGTCTTCTATGGCAGGGACCGAGTAGGTCAAGCGCTGTTCGTTTTTTTGTTGATTAATGTTTAAGCATTAGGCCTAGTTAGACTGGCGTAGGGAGCTCTTTTGTGAGGTGCGAAAAGATGCCATCGTAGCGCTGAGTGTCCACATACATAGATACATACCTACATATCACGGTCTTAATCGCCATAACATTATACCTATTGTACTCTAACAGAATCGATGCAGTACCGTAGCCTACTACTAAACACCACAATAGTCACAACTGCATCGGCGATATAATTTAATTCGGTGTATAAAGGTTATGACTGCGCAAACGCGAGTTAGTTTTCGCAATGGGTCAAAATATTATGATCAGTGAGTAGAAATGATCGCTGATGTCTGACCAGAAATGTTACTTCTGTGTGCTTTCTCTATAATTATTTTCGCATAATTATGTCATAGGTTTATATTTAAACTACCCTCTGTGTCGTTCCAATCCCCTTAGGCCATATCTTTCCTATCTGTATCTGTATATAGGCTACTTTCCCTTAAATAGCCTTTGTCTCAATCGTTGTTTCTATGTACGCTGTCTTTTTGCGCCAATTTCGCTACATTAGCCTATAATTATGTCTCTCTATGATCTCTTTATATATCTGCTACTTGCTCATCTACGTCTTCTGTTCCTCAACTTTTATCTTTATCTCTACGCAGCACTTAGACTAATGCCTTCCTCTCTGGTTCTGCAGGTGGTTCTTGGACAGCAGTCAACATCGAAAGAGGATGCTTTTACACGGCTGATTTTGAACGAAATAAAGGATGCCAATCATATAACATCGTAGGTGAGCAACGAAAGGTTGCTTCCTGCACTAGAAATTGCAACAGTGACTTCTGCAACGGCTGGTCAACTCCTCCCGAACCTAAATGATTCGATAATCTCCCAACCGTTCCCCAGTCAAAATCTGGCGGAATGAAATCGTTCACGATGTTGGTCTAAAGACAGGGTTCTTAACTCGTGAAACGGAAACACATTTTTGCACTTATGCTATGCGTTTACAATATGAACATGCACTTTAGGGTCGTCCATAAATGACGTCACGCACCTAGGGGTCGGGGGTCGGAAATTTGTGACGATGTGTGACATGGGGTCTGAGAAATGTGCCGTCACATCAGGTCTGTGTAATTAAATTTAACAATTAACAACAATTTCATTTTAACAATAACAACACTAATTTTGAGTATTAAATTTTCATTATTTTATTATTATTGTAATGTATACTGGCACCATTATTAATAATTTTCTAACTATTTATATTATTTGGTCACCGTCAGATTTTAAAATATTCATGCTCTCCCTATTTTGTTCCATGAAGGAGCATTTTGCTTCACCATGGGAGAATTGTGAAGCATAAATTCAGTAAATTTTTGAATAAATTGTTTATATTAAACATTAGAATTCGAATGATTCTGCCAGAGCTTTTCATTCTGTGGAATGAATATGTTATTGTGGTAATTCTACTCTTTCCATTTTGCTTAATTGTTATACTACAAATTATTCCGAACATCTATAGCAATTGGTTAGACGATGAATATTCAAGTTAATTTTATGCTAATATCAGCTTTCCAACGACTTCTTTTTAATACCTAATTTCTACTTTAATACAACATCAGAGTGCAGTGTCACATAAAATACTTATTACAATGACAATAAATGTGATTTGAAACATATTTTATTATCACATGGAAATTTGGTTTTAGGGGGAGTCAGAGCTTTGTGACGTCATTTTTCAGGGGTGTTACTTTTTGTGACAAAGTATAATGAGGGGTATGGAAGGCGGGTTAAAAATCGGCCAAAATTGCGTGACGTCATTTATGGACGGCTCCATTATAGCTATCTATATAATAATGTCTTATGTCTATCCTTTACAACATGGATTTCAATCGAGACAATCTGCTGATATGCCACTAATTGATCTCCAAAATAAAATTTCATTGGATATTGACAATAATGAGTTTTCGTTAGGTATCTTCATTGATATAGCCAAGGTTTTTGATACTGTGATCCAGTCGTACTTGTAAATAAAGTGGAAAATTATGGGATAAGAGGACTACAACTTTAATGGTTTAAAAATTATCTGGATCAAAGGCTACAATGCGGCAGTTGTAGGCCCTAATGGTGCTATACGTCCAAACTAAAAAACAATGATATGCGGTGTCCCTCGCTCAGGGTTCAAATCTTGGACCTCTCTTATTTTTAATTTACATTAATGACTATTACCGAATGCCTCATCCATAGGCGTACTTAACCTAATATTATTCGCTGATGACACTAACATTTTTTATCCCATAAATTGATTGAAAATTGTTCATATTTGCTAATCATGAGTTAATACTTATAGCTTATTGGTTTAAGGCTAATCGTTTATCATTGAATCTTCTCAAAACAAATGCTGTGCTGTTCAAGTCGACCAGGAAGCGACTGCCTGTCTTGGACTATTCATTGTCAATTTAAAACTCAGTAATTTCACAAGTAAAGTCAGCTAAATTTTCCAGGAGTTCATATTGATGAACACCCTACTTGTAATGTCCACATTAATAACATTGAAAAGAAAATTGCAAAAATGTGGGTATTAGCCAATTGCCAAGATCTCCTATCTACTCCCCTCTTATATAATATTATTATAAAAACTCTATTATGCTCTAATCTAACATGCAACTGTTGTCGAACCGAACTCTACTATCTCACAGATTAGAAATGCGTATCTCTGACTCCTCCTACCACTATAATAATATTTCGTTTAATTGTAATTTGAGGTTGTCGGGAATTGTCATGTCTAATTGATCCTATATCGCTGCTTGGCTCTTCCTGCCAAGCGGGACTCTGGTCCCTTTTGGATCTCCCAATTGTTTCCCTTCACTAAGTAGCCTACCCAACCAATCATTAATGTATGGGCACATACAAGTAGTTGCAACCTCAACCTTAACTCGAACAAGTCCAGTGAGATAATATTATACACAATCGGTATGCTCCCCTCCTCTAAAAGGTATACAGCTGAATGCAGGCAATACAAGCGGTAAAGCTTCCTGTTGCAGACAAAACAAACGCAGCAGGCACACTGAAATAGACCTACAGCTTTCTATCATCAGCATACAGTCGAATGTACAGCCATAGGCCTTGTCCTCGGCTTTCGGTGACGGCGATCAGTTCAGCCATGTTGATCAGGAACAGTTGTGGGCTCAATACGGAGCCCTGTGGCATAATTATATAATGCAGTCCAGACAAAAGTTTGAAGACATCCGGCCTTATAAATTTTCCGTACGACTGTCAGAAATGATTTAGCTTAGGCCTAACCCCCTGAGGTGCTGTCTCGCAGAAACCGTACGCATAGGGCCTATAGGCCTATAATAATAAATTATAGTCTATAACAGGGGTATCACACGTTTTGTAATGATGGGCCAGCGGCAAGTGGCGGGTCAGGGTGCCGAAGGCTCTTGAGCAAGATGGGGATAGGGGTCTGGGAGGGGGCTCGGTGAGCCGGTCCTCAGAAATTATACAAAATCAAATCATAAATGGTGCATTTTTCAGCATGCAAGCAGTCAAATTAGGCTGATAAGATCGTAATTTTCATTTTCATTGTAAGTCACGAACATCACAGTCTATAGTCTTTAGGCAAGGTTCCGCGGGCCAGAAAACATCGTCAGCGGGCCAGAGATGCATCCTTCAAACATCGACCTTGTAGGTTTGTACTGCACCCAGCAGATAATACAATCACAATTGCTTCAGTTGAATTGTGACGACTGTAGGCTATGCTCAATATGCAGGACATTGCAGGTGCATCATCCAATTGCCATCATGATGATGATATAGGTCTATTCGTTTATTATTACAAACAGAGCAGCATGACACACCGCCTCAAGGCTAACATATCTCACAAAAGCCAGTATTAAGAAATGAATATAGGCTAATAACTGTTGATTCATCTTATTCACAGAATATAGGCCCCATATCAGTACTTTTATTACGCCCGAAGGCAGAAACAAATCAGACGTCACAACATAGGCCTACATGTACAAAGCTGAACAAACAAAAGCCAAACGCACAGACTGTGAAAATGTTCACAAAGGTCATTTAGGCAATAGACAATACATAAGCAACTAAATTTGCCGTTCAAGATGCCCCCGAGTTCAGATCTAGTCATAAAGAAAGTGCTCAACAACGTAGCACCAGAAAATATCCTGGAGAAAATTAAAATATTAGTCACCTAATTAAGCTTATAGAACATCATGCGACGTTTCTTAATAATGTGATGTAAGATGTAGATAAAAGATACGAATGCAGACAATACAATTGGTAAATCTTCTGGTTGCAGACGAAACATACGCAGCTGGCACACTTATCATATCTTCCACATCGATTTTACTAGCATGTTCACATGGAGCCCGTAGGCCTATATGACCAATTTTCATATATTGGACCCAGTGCATATTTTAACTGTATAACTAGGCCTATTGGGAGAAATGTCCCAGTAGTTTTAGGATTTGTCCCAGTAGTTTTGGTGATTTTATTCCAGGTAATAGGCCTACTCTACTTTCCATGTTAGTTTACAATAAAAAATCATTAACCTTCTAATTCTCTTCATTTCTTTGGTTACCTGATATCATAAGTGATTAGTATAAATTAAAATATTTTAAAATTAAGTTGTCATTTCTAAGTTCTAACGAAACTCCGTAGTCAAAAGTCGAAAAGCCCAACAGGCAAACATTTATAGAATGTGACTAGGCCTATAGGTCTATTATAGTTGGTCAAATTATTCTCCTATTCCCGTTGGCTGACTGCAGGATAGGCTACATCGCGCAAGTGATAGTATTGTGATAAGAGTTATTATGTGACGTGTGTTATGGGCTTTTTTTTACAACGAATATGGTTTTTTGTTTCATTTGTCTAACTAGGCTACATTGGAAAATGAAGTTGGTCGTGTTTGCTAAAGTTAAAGCTAGCTATAACTGTTTGTTAGGCCAAATTAATGTAGTTAGGCAAATGAAACAAAACTCATAGCCATTGCTTGAAATGTGACGGTATGAAACGGCATTCATTCATTCATTCATTCATTCATTCATTCATTCAGAGCATTATATAGCGCCCTTGAAGAAACTACTCAGGAGCGCTCCCAGCCCCGTCACGACTAAAGAACAAAGACTCGAGTGACTTGTAGAACCCCTAGCTGTCGGATGGCTCACAAGTAAAGAGCGGAGCTTAAGCGGGATATCATTCCAGATGGAAGGGCCACTACTGAAAAAGCACGGCGCTGCCTAATAGCCAAGCGAGCCCGTGGAACCAGGAGCTCACCTCTCCTGGCCGGTTAAAAGCATACCGGTACTTCTCCAAGCGAGAAATCCATACCGGTAGAGAAGGGGAAATGGTTCCTATATCCATAACGGCAACTCTTGTTTTCCACTTCGACCCATGCCCATAGCACACGTCATATAATAGGCCTAACTGATCACAATACCATCACTTACACGGTGTTATAGCTGCAGCTTTCCACTGCATCACAGTCACTCAGCCTATCACTGACTTATTTAGGCCTATGTCAATTATTTTGGTGGTATAGTAAATCTAATAGAAGAATTTACACGTAGACATAATATATTCGTTTATTGGAAAGAAACAGGTAGACACACCGCTATCTGATACATAATAGTAGCCTAATAGAAAAGTTTAAAATGAGTATGGTGTTTTAGTCATACAATGTCAGATTAGCCTATATCACCAAGAGAGCTTCTATATAGGGCTCTGGGGATAAACTGTCTATCGTCTTTCGGAGGCAATGTGTAGTTATGTGGACGGGGTCGTAGATGATATTTGATGGTAACAACAGGAGGAAATAGTCCTCGAAGAACGTGGTGGTCACATCTGATGACGGCAGCCAAGAGACGTTCGTCAGCCTGTTTGGCCATATCCTCTGCCGTAGGAGAATCATCCTTAAGGTACCCCGTTCTTCGTAATCTTCTATGGTTACGTGGTTACGATTGTCTTCAGACAAAGAGAGAACGTATAGATACCGGTATGGTTACGATTGCCTTCAGGAAAGAGTAAACGTAGACATGGTTACGATTGTCTTCTGACGAAGAGAGAACGTAGGTATAGTTACGATTGTCTTCAGACAAAGAGAAAACGTAGACATGGTTACGATTGTCTTCAGACAAAGAGAAAACGTAGACATGGTTACGATTGTCCTCAGACGAAGAGAGAACGTAGATATGGTTACGATTATCTTCTAATACGTGAATTTACATGTAGCCTACATGTAGACATGGTTACGATTGTCCTCAGACAAAGAGAAAAGTAGACATGATTACGATTGTCTTCTAACTATAGGCCTATAGCTATAGTTATGTTTCAAACTTCAAATTCCCTTCCAAGAATAACTTAAATAAGAATATGTATAATAATAAAAGGCAAATTTGGTAAAATAAGTGGCTAAACTGGGCTCTCCATTTGGCAGCAAATGTTCTAAAATGCGTTGTCGGCTGGGGCTCAGACCCAGCCGGGGAGCTTAGGCTCAGAATCCTAGTCGTGGCAAACTTTGTCCCAGTTACTGTAGTCAAAATCCGTTAAAATATGCACTGACTGCAGGACCCGTATAGAGCCCGAAGGGTCGCATCTGCTGCCCATTGAAAGACTGGCAGAGGTTATCCATCAGTTAGGCTATCGATGCGTTGCGCCCAACTGTATGAACGTCAATAAAAAAGCGTCGATGCAATAGGCCCTACTTTCAGCAGGCCGTAACTTACCGCAAGCCCCCTATAGGTCTAATAGGGTGGAATCGGATCCGTGAAAATGATTGACTCCGCCACTGTTCGCTTTCTGACAGTGCCAGTCCCAAGCCTGGATAAAGGAGGAGGCTAATGGTCTTTGTTACGCTAATGGTCTTTGTTAACACACAGCTATAGTGGTTAAAAAGGAAATAGGCCTACACATAGGCCTACACAGTGAAAATGATTTGGTTGGAGAGTAGGCCTAGCCTATGCGTTATGTGTGCATCCCTTATATGCACATTATGCATCCTTCAAACCTCCCTCGTCCTGAACGAGACACGACTTAGCATCTTCTCTAGCTGCCACGTTGTCTCTTCCTCTGGTTTTCTCACTTTTCTGGCAACAGTCGCACTTAGTTGGTATCATCGGACAATTCCTCTGACTCAAGGCAGGGCTCATGAATGAGCTGCTGCCCTGTGCCTAGCTGTTACGAATTACAATTTTAAGTTTACGCTGATGATTACTAAAATTCTATAATGCACTTTGCATTACACTCTACTCAACATTCTTACTTACTTTTTCTGCCCTGGACAAGAACTCGAACAAGTTGTTACTCAGACCAACAACTGTGTTGGAAACGGAATGATTTAACAAAGTTAACTTTTTGGCTTTCATTTTAGTAAAATTATTACATTAAAATTTAAGCAATAAGTTATGTGCAAGTGCGTGAATTCTATTGTTGTGTTTTTGTATTTTGTATTGATTCACATATCGTTACTTATGTTTTCCTCTGGCGGTCATCTCAGTCGTGTATGAAATAAATGGATGTTACGGACACTATTCACTCTTCATTATGGCACACCGTTTACATTTAATCGGTAAACTTGCGCTTTAGGGGTCCCGATTTTGAAGATATTCTGACAACACAAACCCTAGCCCTGACCCTAAACGACCCTCACGACGCTTAACCTGACCCTAACCGACCCTCACGACGCCATTAATGCTACTCTTCTTCCATTGAACTAGGCTGATTAGTGTCAATACTGCCCTCCAATATGGGTGTCATTATTCGGGACCCTTAAAGCGCAAGTTAATAATAATATATTTTCGTTTATTCAACAATCCGGTTGACACACCGCAACCGGTTACAGTGTACAATTATGCAATTCACAAGACACAAATCATAACTACTAACAGAACAGACAGCCTGCAAACACAAAGCATATCCGCCCAACGGGGGCTCGAACTCGGTACCTCTCGGTCTCTGTGCCAGATGTTTTCAATGCGCCACGGGACCCCCATTTAATCTACTATCTAGCGAATTATAAATAAACGGACGCGCCCAAGTAATTGTTCTTAACCGCTTCTCCTGTGCTGTTATTGCAATCCACCAACTCGACTCATCCAAAACTCACTCGCCGAGATGTCACCAGGACACCCAAGCATCAACACCATGTCACTTAAATCATTCCACTGGCTGAAAATCTCTGAGCGCATCCACTTCAAAATTCTGCCTCTAACTCATAATCCTGACACCCCAAGTACCTTCACAAACTCTTCACCATCCAGCCACTCCACTTTACCCGATCAAACTCGTATCTCACTTTCTCCCATGCCCATTCACTGCTTACTTGAAGTTCTCAAACCGATCCTTGTTTAAGCATTCTATTAGTTTCATGGACTGCATGGCGTCCTGATCCCTGTCAGGCATCGTGAGAGTCAGTTAGGTGTCATGAGGGTCGGTTAGGGTAAGGTTAGGCGCCGTGAGGGTCGGTTAGGGTCAGGGTTAGGGTTAGGGTTAGTGTCGTCATTAGAAAACATTGGAAAAATGGTACGTTCCTCGTTTGCATGCCAAAATATACCGTATAAGAATGGTTGCGAATATCCGTGTAAGTTATACTCCATGTGTCATTTATATCAACCAAACATGGCGCACTGCAATGCTTGGACGAACAATATTAGCCTACAGTTGCGGTCCATGAAACTAATAGAATGCCCTTGTTTACACTGCAGTTCAACTCTTGAAAGATCATCTGTCTGAACTCTGTAAATGTTACTGTTCTCCACCAATACCACCACTCAGCCACCATTCTTTGCCTGTGGCTTCTCTACTTGTCACCCTACAGGCTTTCCACTCCAGATTAAAGTCTCACATCTTAGAGAAGTCCTACCCTATCCATCAAATCCTCCACATTCCAAGCTTTCTCATCGTCAATGAAACGCTCCTCAACAGCTGTTCTGCTTCCTGTAAATGGTCTTTCTGGCAGTATTGCTTGGATCACCACTGAACATCTCTTTGCCTGTGGCTTCTCTACTTGTGATATGACACAGCAGCTGTTCTGCTTCCTGCTAACTTTTGTTTAATCACAATGTACCTGATAGCGGTGTGACTATCAGATTTTTTTGTTACAAATAAACGAATGTAATAATAATAATAAGCGGTCATGAAATTTGGTGGTTTTGAATACGATGGAGAGGTGGATTCTTTTTGTGGATGGAAGTTGATTAATTGTTTTGGTGATTATCTCATAGAACGGTAGCGCTAACAGTTTCTGATTGTGAATATTTATGTAGTACCTGTGATTGACCTACAATGGCAGCAGCATTAACCTTTACCACTCCTGTGTCCGCTCTCACCGGACAAATTTGGGCCAATTAATTATTAATCGGAGTGGTAAGGGTTAAAATGTTTGGTGGTGATTTGAGAAATATTTCCCAATTGCAAACTTTGCAGTAGCATCCTGTTAACCACACCAGTGCCCTAGAGTTGTCATAAGTAGTGTTATATAAATGCTTCTTTTTAAATTACAGTTTGTGTGTTTATGCAGACTTAGTGATGGCTTATTTCTTGTGTGACGCACATTTCTGGACACTAAAACCACAGACAATCATCCCGGATGATAACATTGGATGCTTTGCCTATCATCAGAAAAATGACCTAGGTTTGCAAAGAATTGTTTTATTTTTAACTTTAAAAGCTTTACGTAAATTCTTTGATCTCCTCAAGAGGCAGTTCAGCTTTTGTAGAAATGGACCATTTTCAAATTATAGTGATGCACCTTAGTCACAGTGTAGAACTAAACGAAGGAAAGTTGACTAACCACTCAATGCAATGTCATGTCACATATGAAAAACCAGAGACAGTGAGTGCATCTAGATATTATGCAGATTAAATATTGTTGGAATATCTTCATCTTGTATATTAAAATCATCTGTTACGTGCTACAATTCTTCATCCTCGAAACAACAATGGCCAGGAACTCTTTGGTGTCAGCTGTCGGCTGGTAACAGGAATGCATTGGTTGGGCTCTGTGTATGTGCCAGAGCTAGTTAGCGATGACTTTACTCATCCGAGCATTGTTAATTTACTGGTGAATATTTTCATTCTTAATGAACTTTTACACTGGTGGGAGCAGTTTCTGAGTCACATCAAAGAAGGCACTATTTTAAGGGTCTGTATAACACATCGAATATCGAAAAACTGTAGGAGGTTCTGCCTTGTGAAGTAGTAGTAATCTTAAAAATTTCTCAAATATGAGAATATTTAATATTTCTTGCCCTACTTTTTGCAACAATTGAAGACCATTCTGTTCAATCGTAATCTTGTGTAGTCAGGTCAGGAGTGCCATATAATTAAGCACTTACAAATTACATACTTGGGAAAGGCAAATAACGGAGCATTGCACTGTGTCTACATAATGCATCCAGAATATCGAAATACTGTTGGAGCTTCAACCTTGTCATTTATTAATTAGTAATCTTTAATTGTTCTCAAATATGAGCATATTCAATATTCCTAATTATCCTGAAAGGCGAATAATGGAGCATTGTTTGTATTTTCCAGATGCAAATAATCACTCGTACAATGATGAGAAAGTTCAGTATACGGAAGGTATGTACAAGAGACGATTTTCAATTTTCTCTGCAAATGGAATTCTATTCCTATGCTTGTGAAGACAACCTGGAAATTCAACAAAGACTAAATAACTTCTGGCCCTAGGCATTGTTAGCGGTTACTAATGGCTGCATGGTTTTGAAGTGTTGCTAGAGTATGGAACTTTCAGGAACAGGCTGCCATGCAACATGTGACATAATCATGTTGTCCTATCTCTGCCTCTCTATTTGCCAGTGGTTGAAAGCCAAAGCCATTCTGCTCAGTTGTGGCATTGTGTTTGGGTTTGAGAGAAGTTTTTTGAAGAGGTGCTACGTAAATGTTTACTTGTGATTATGATATTGAATATGGTATTAAAGATTTAATTGAGAGCTTACCTGTGAGTGCTGTTTGCATGCTAAGAACATGAGTAATAAATGGGAGAAGAGACAATTATTGCCTCACTTATGTCACTTTTTGGGAATTTCTAGGTGATCTTGGCAACCATTAACCCTTTAACAATGACCTGCATTGGTTCCCATACATTTTAGTACATGCTAGTCATTAAAGGGTTAAGATGCCTTTGATAATAAATTGAAACTGAAGGTTCCAAGTTAGATTAGATTAGAGTAGAGTAGATCTCATTAGCTTAGATTTTTAGATCAGTTCAGACAGTAGACTTCAGACTTTACTAGCAGAGATGTACTTACATGTATGTGTGACCATCTCAGATAAACAGAATCTTGGGTTTTATACATTATTTAATTTAGTGAAGCAGTGCATTCAATTCTATTTAAAATGATGTTTAGTTATATGTAAAGTATTAATTGAATATTTAGAAATTGTTTTTCATATTCATTCATTAACAAATTATCCACAAGAATTGCATGTTGAACAGGTAAATATGCATTATAGGTATATTGATGTATTTCTTCATTTAGAAGCATTTCTACTTATTTACTAATTGGTATGTTCGTCTGCGTGATATTCAGGTCGTGATGTAACATGGCGCCCAAGAAACAAGAGACCCGTGAGGCTGAGAGAAGCTCTACAGGAAGTTGAGGTATTCATGTTGTCATTCGTGTTGTGAAGGATTGTCCTAAACTACTGTACAGTCAGAGAGATCAGAGGTTAAGCTATACTAGGGTTCTATTTGAAACAGTTTTCAAACTCTTAACAAATTTAGAGGATAAGCAAATTATTTGGAATGACGTGTGCATTCTTGTGTGAAATAGAAATGCAGTTAGTCTTGAAATTTAACATTTTATTAATTTTTTCACCCAAAGAAAGATCTCTTATTCACAAAGAGTTTATGGTAGAATTTAATGGCTGGAAAAATGGGCCCCTACAAGATCATCTTGGTGCCCCTGAACATGCTATTACTATTCAAATATCATCAACGTAGAAGGCTGTAGATTAGATGGTCATCTCTAAGTGTTAATATTATATGCTGAGTTGAGCCTTGTTTTCTTCTAACTTTGCTGTGTTGTGTGATTTCTGTTTTAAATAGGAACTTGTGGGATCCAGAACATGTGTTGGGCTGTGCTGGCTGTCAAGAAAACTTCTACAGGCAAGTCTCTTCTTTCAGCGTTAAAGCACAGACTGTGCTCACTGTGTCTGGTGCTATATAAATGAAAAGAAATTTTAGGCATCCGATCATATCTACTTATTTTTGTGGTTGTTCCTTTAATTCAGGTTAATTATTATTATTTCCAGAATATTTATTACCATTATTATTATTATGGACAAATTTGTCATCACCTTTTATTATTATTATTATTATCATCATCATAATTATTATTATTATGAAATCCTAAAGACTCATTAACAGACTAATTAAATTAGCTGTCTTCAGTTAACTGCACCTTTAAACCATCATTTAGTTTTGGTTGCCTTCCTCAGTCTCCTGATTGTTCCAATCCGAGATGCATAAACGCGGTGGAGTTTCCAATTTGAAGGGAGACTGATATGCATCTCGCTGAGGTCTCCTGTCATTGTTTTAGTCCTGCTTGCTAGTTAAAACTGAATTCTGGTTATGTTTGTTGAAATCATTTGTTGTCTTCAGCCAAAACTTTGTAATTGCTCATCTCTTCATTGTTTCTCTTAGATCTATCTGAGCAATGGAACAGTCGTGACATGCAACGTTTCAACGTTTACTGGAGACGTAGACTGTATGCACATTGACAAATCCCTAGTGAACAAATTGTCAGTGGAAAATGCTTCAGCAGGTCAGGCCATCACCCAATTCCATATGAAGTTGACTTCTTATATCAGCTGTGAAAATTACACTTGTTGCAGCTGGAGGTTATAATGGAAAGTTCTGATGCTGTGATCTTTTGAAGAAGAAGTAGTCTTGACAATGTGTAGTCAGAGATGATGCCTGTGATACTGATTACTGATGTAGCAAGAAAGATATGTGATCTGGAATTAACTGTCCTCATTCCCATTGAAGTCTGAAAGTTACCCTAAATGCAGGTGTCATTGTATGATTGTATGCAAATTGAAAGACAGTTTCAATTTGGCTCACAACTGACATTGTAAGCACTCTAAAGATGCTATATCAATTTTTTTTATTATTATTGTAATTAAATTTCTAATTGTCATAATTACAGTTATAGCAAATTATGATTACTATGATAAATGAATCGTAATTATAAACTCCAAATTTCTAAAACGCTACTATAAAGTGAGGCACAAAGCACCAGCTTATTCACGAGCGCTGTAAAAAGTCAAAGAGGTTGTCCAGATATGGTCAGGGGGCATTCTGAGTCTGGCTGCCAGAGAGTCCAGAGAGAGCGGAGCTGCTGAGGAGCTGTTATGGTGGGTTTCATTGAGGACGACAATGCTTGGAAGCCAAGGGATTCAATTGATTTTGGTAGGAATTACGCAGGTGGTATCAAATGAAGATGGTAATGTTGGAGCTGTTAGACAATGGGATGAAGGCAGGTATGCAATCTGCATGCATGAATATATTATGCATACATTATCAATGGATATGTCCTACACCAATAATGGGCAAACTACGGCCCGCGGGCCAATCCGGCCCGTGTTTGTATCCGGCCCGCCGCAAATTGCAGCTATATAGGGTAATCAAAGGTAATTGATAGCTAAATTCAAGCTTGTGTATGTATTGTATTGTATTTAAACATTTATAAAGCGCCTCTCACAGTGCACACCAATCAGAGGCGCTCGCTCCCAGTGCGAAAGTCCTCAAGAATAAAGACAAGTTTTGAGATAGCGAAAAGATGTAGGACCACCACATAGTATGGTGGTGCGAACAAAGGGGGAAGTTGATTCCATAGCGAAGGGCCAATGCAGGCAAAGGCACGGGACTGGGCTATGGCTGTTCTCACACGAGGAACAAAAAGATCAAGACGATCCGAAGAGCGTAGTTGGCGAAGAGAAATGTATGGTTGTTTTACACCTGAAGCACGTGGTTGACCCATTTTAAGTGCTGTCAATTCCATCAGAGATATATAGGGGTTGAATAACAAGCAATTCAGATCTCTACTTGAGGATTTGGATTGTGAATAAGCTTATGCCATTGTATTGTATTATACAAAATGTAATGTGCTTTGGCTCAGTTTTGGAAAAGTGTTGAATAGAGCATGACATTTAAGGGAAGAAATTATTATATTCCTGGAAATGAAACACATCACGGTGAAGCTTTCAACTGGAATGAAGGAAACTGACTATCAATCTGATTTTGCATTTACATACTTGAGAAAATATAATGATGAACTTAATTTGAAACTGCAAGGCAAAGGTGTGTTTGCACATGAGCTGTATGCTGTAGATGACGATGTTTACCTTATTTGCGTCCACATACATATGTGAAGAAACTTTTTCAATGATGAACCTCAACAAATCCAAATGTTGATCTCAGTTGACTGATGTAAATTTGATACCAACAATGAGAATTGCGACTAGTACAATCCTTCCAGATTTTGGAGAGCTTGTTAAAACATGTTCTCAGCTGCATATGTCTCACTAACAGTGGCCAAAAGTTACATTTTGCTCATTTTTTCTTATTGTGTTAAATTTATATGTCATAAATAATAGAAGTTTCTTCATGTTTTACGATTATTGATAGTATTAAAATTTTGTAACCCGGCCCCTCAAGAAATTTTTGGGCGTCAAGTGGCCCCAGGTTCAAAAAGTTTGCCCACCCCTGGTTTACACCATATGGCAAATTAAACGGAGCTCGTTTTAGTTAGAATTGGGAATAACCTACAACATTATTCATTGAATGGAGTATGCTTTAATTTTGTTTCTGTATTTGTGGCAGTAATCCTATCGAATGCCTACATGATGCTCGCTTATTCGGACAGAGCAAAGGTTGACTATGTTGCCTTCCTGAAGCAGCCACAGCCAGGCAAAAAAATTGATAAACTATCTTCTCTTGACCCACGGGTAAGATCTTTGATTTGCTGTTCTGTACTGACAATCTGACATATGTCTGTAGGGTAATGTTAAAGCTATCTGTCACTCAGCCACTATAATTCAAAGCCTAGTGTTTTCATTTCTAATTGAAAATTTTTTTGCTGAGGAGCTGTGTAAAGTGTGGGGCACAATCCTGGAATGTTTTACTACATAGTTAAGAAAAAAAGGGCTTTTATAGCAACTAGCAATTATATTTGCAATAGTTGTCTTTCACTCTAAACTGAAAGCTTACCTCTTCCAGTCTACTTGTGGATCTTAGTGTTTGCCCTTCTTCACTGTGCTCGTGTGAACTTTGCAAGCAGAGCATTATCAAATTAGAGTTGTATTGTGCGATGTATTGTATAACCATGATTGTATTGCATTTCACCCACTACCCCAGTAAGACGAACTGAAGAAGTAAATCATTAAGCACAGATTATTGTTGAGCCAAAGGGCTTTGCCTTTTGGATCTGTGCTGGCTATATCTGTAATGGATTTCTTTAACTTTAGTCCTCCTTGTGGACTGGCTCACTATTTGTATCATTTTTATATCTGCTAGTCATCATCTTTAATGGGATCTGAATCAGGAATATAAATGTCATTATACCAGGTAGATTATAGCAGTGGTGAATCAGGAGTATGTCTTTAAAATCAGGTAGATGTATTGCAGAGGTGTTGCTTCATTATTCATTAGTACCGTTACACTATATACGGTAGGTGTTCCTTGAGTGAGGGTTGTCCTATTAATTATTCATATGTCTCACTAGTTACTTAATTGGCTCTATATGTCTTTGGTTTCTATTCCACTGTTGAGAGATTCTGAATGTTTTGCAGGTCGTAACTGTTGACATTCCTGGTCCATCTGCTCGGAAATTAGAGAGAAAATTTGTCAGCAACCAGCAGCAGACTTTTGTGAGATGGTTTCACACTGTGCCTTACATTGTTGTACATAGGCTTACGTTATGTCAGTGTGTTCTGCTAATTTTCTAATTCTATGCAAGTATCTTAATCATTAATTTATATAGCGAACTAACTTGAAAACCAGGATTGAGCAAAATGGTTCAAGCACTTACAGAATAAGGTAAAGAAAGACCAGTTGCAGTGGCGTAACGAAGGGCAGCGCCAGGGGGCAAGGGTTGATGACTGCGCCACCTTTAAATTTTCTTGTTGACTTTTAATCGTTCTTATCATAATACTGTGTACCACTGAAAGCTAATTTTGCGCCCCTCTAGTGGTGCGCTCGGGGGTGGCTGCCCCCCCTTCGTTACGCCACTGACAAGTTGATCGTGTCATAGGATGCTAGGTAACTTTCGGTTGGACTAACCACAGCAAACTTCTGTGCTGCACTTTGGAAGTTCTGGTTGGGGGAACAACCAAGTCACCCTTTTCAACAGAGCAAAGAAATCTATGGTCAGGAATGGGGGATGAGACTGAGAAGCAAAGCCTGCAATGCAGTTACGCATAAAGAATTAAGATCTTAAACTCGTCTTTCTTGCTATTCATTTCTACTAAGTGCTACGCTTTGATTACTTAATTTATTTGCATGACTTATAACTTTGATTAGTTTCTGGTTTGAATTTTTGTGATGCTGTTAGTTGTGAGACAGTTTTTAAGTTTCTATCCTCCCCTCTGTTCATTTTACATATTTATTCTGAAAGATGCTCATAATAACTTATGTCAAACTGTTTCTCTGACTTAACTTTTAAATTAAATATATTCTGGAAGTTTTGTTGCTTAACAGTCTATTAGTTCTGTTCATTTTGCTAATGGTGATGGTTTGTTGTGAATGTGTTTGGAATTGACAGGTGGTTTGCTGGTGGTCATTTGGTGAGGGGGAGGTGATGCCATGGACGCCTGTCACAGGTGACCGAGAGAAAGCCAATCTGGTCCTGCTATCAGTCGGCAGGTAAGCCATGTAACTCGCTATGCTTATGCAGCTGGCAATTTATTTAGCACCTTTTAGAAGCTTGGAAAGGTATTAAGAAACATCACATAGGATGAATGATTATAATCCATTAATGTAGTTAAAGTAAAGTAGGTTATTAAGCAATGAACTTGGTGTTATCTGTAAAATCTGGTTGGGAATCCATTGGTGGGGTTCTATGTGTGTGTGTGAGCCTGCCACCGGTAACTTTTCTGGTTGTTTGTTTACAGATGAACTGTCTATTCTTAGTGAACTTAACACCAGTTAGGCTAGTGTAGGCAGCATGTTTGTGAGTTATGCAAAAGGCACTATTTATGAAATCTCCAGGTACATGCATGCATACAGTCGTTTGTGATATCATTAGGTATGTTGATGTCTGTTTTCATATGTACCATGTGGAATTTTTATGGCATCTGTTGTAAATGTTTCATTAGATCTGGTCTTTAAGTGCATTACAGTTGTAAGATCTTCTGATGACTTTTGGCTCAATCCTTGACCTCTCGGGTGTTGTGGGCATAAGAATAAGATGGTGATTGAAGCCTATTTTGTAGGCTTTATAAACTTGACACAGGGTTTTCTTGTTTTAGTTTTAGACCTGAAACTGTTTGCTATGCAAGGACTGCAGGTGACCTTGTATCTGTGCAGTTCAGGTATGTCATGATCATAATTAATTAGTGTTCAGGTGTTCTGATGAGTTCAGGTATGACACAGTAGATAATCAGTTGAGCACTGATCTTGTAACACGTCAAGTATGGGTTTGAGTCTTCCTGGAGATGGTTACTGTGTAGGGACCTGGAGCAAGTTCTTTGCTCACAGTTGCTCAGCGGCGTAAATTGATGCTTGATCATTGGATAGATAATGATAATAAGGATAATATGATACCTCTTGGTATTTATTTTTAGCTGAGGTAGGTTAACATGTGGTGTGGCATGTTTTCCTGTTCTGTTGCGGTGCCATACAGTTTATAAGCTCAACAAATGCCCAGCGTATTTGTAGATGTATTAAGTAGATGTGCTTCATTGTATGTTGCTTGACTATGGTAAACTCTTGTCGTTTACTTTAAGGCGTTAGAATCAGCAGTGACCAAACTGGCAAAACCATTCTTCTGACATTGTCGAACTCATCTGAGCTTAACTGTGTCAACGATTGATGCCCATGTGTTTGGCTTTGTTGGCTACACATAATCAACATTGAGATAGGTATAATCAATACTGCAATTGAGGAGAGCCTTTGTTGTGCTTTCTTAGCCAGATTCAGTCACAGCAGATTCACACAGTTGAGCAGGCGACCACTTCTTCAAACGAATTCACTGTCTACATCTGTGTCTATGAATGCGACCGGAAAAAGGTGAACGTCTTAACCAGAAAGTTGTCGTGTGCTTGGTTTAAGAAACTTTCAGTTGGAGGTTTAAGGAACTTTCAGTTGAACAACTTGCCTGACTGCTATGCTATGACTTTTTGAAAGGTTTTCAATTGGTGCTATATAAATGGTGCTTTTCTTCAGTTATCCTGAGTTGGCTGATGAGACTGATGCAGTATTTTGCATCGTCTGCTCTTTATGTGCATCATGACCATCCCCCATCTCATATACAATGAGCATCTTGTCCTTTCTCTGCCTCTGTCATGCCAGTGGTTAAAGATCATTCTGTTTGATCGTTGTGTTGTCAGGCTGGAAGCATCTCTGAGTTGTCTTGAGTTAGAGCTATATAAATATGCACTTATCATAAGGATAGCTCTGATGGGTGTGATAATTGGGATGAATTCTTATTTTGTTTGTAGCTCCAGAGATTGTCAGCCATTTCCATCCCCTTACATGGTGAGTGTAGCATCAGCCGAAGCTTTGTTGAGATAAAGAATAATTAGAAGGAATCACAGTGTATGTATGTATGTATGTGCACTTGTTATAGCGCCCCTTCAAGATTTCTACTCAGAGGCGCTCCCGACTACAGCGCGGACACTGAATCGGAGTTTCACGCCGAAGCGCATGAGCAATTGCAGTGAAGGACTTGCCCAGGGTCCCTACGTGGCGGCTTGAGGTGGATTCGAACCCGCAACCCTCCGGCTGCAAGGCACCGAACATACCCCTACACCACCACGCCCCACAGTGTGTAATGCTTTTGTTTTAATTGGTTGAATTCTTTGTCATTATTTTTTGTGCCAATTATAAATGTGTTTCCTTTATGAATTGTAATATGTGGTTTGTATATATTGTGTTGTATAAACAAATTTTACATTTTTTAAATTCTAATTTCTAAGATATTTTCATGAATTGATAATCTGTGTGGGTTTTAGAGAATTTATTTAAATTAAAAATTATCAATTAATTTTAAAAACTTCTAGATATTTTCTTGAAAATTTTAGTCTGTGTTGTTTTTATAGAATTTATTAAATTAAAAAGTCAATTCTTATTAAGGTTTGAGAACTTTTAAAATTATGTTGAAATCATCTCGTTTTTGGAAAATTTTAGAAAATGTTTAAAATATTATGCTTTTCTGTTGTTTTCAATTAGCCAGCGTGACGTGCACTGATAGATGTTCAACTGAAGACCATGTATTGCTTGGCTGTAGTGATGGTTCCATCGTCCTATACGATTCGTATCGCAAGATCACACAATCTGCCAAGTGTGCTGTGGTAATCATGTCTTTGCCATTCACGATATGCATTTAGTCATATAGCTCCTCCTTGCTATGCTAATTTGTTCAGTGGGTTGATTTATTATTTATTTCTCATTGCTTATTTATTTCTTTTTCGTTTATTTGTTTCTTATTTGTTTATTTGTACTTGTAGTTTCTTTCCTTACTGAGTGTAATATTGGAGACTATTGATAAACTGCATGACTTCTGTCACAAATATGTGTTAGAGTAGCACTGTATAAATTTGGAATTTCTGATTACAATCTGTTTCTGAAGCAGAGAAGGTACTGCAGAGAGCAATGTAATTGAAAGCATTGAAACAGATGGCTTTTTTTCTCATATACCTTCACTTGCAGTTATTTGTATTACTTTGTTTACCTTGTGTGAAGTGGTTGTTGTTTCTTAGACAGTCGAAGTTTTCTGGGGCAACTTTATAACTGTGCTCTACAAATTTTGCTATTACATAATTACAATGTATTATTGTAACTGGACTTTTAATTTATGTAGCACCATTTCTATGAAACCCTGTTTCTATTGATTGATGGTTGTTTAAAGGTTTGCTACTTGAGACCTTGCCGTCAATGGAAATCCTAACTTGTTCTGGATGCATAAATTAATTTACTGCAATTGCTCTTTGCTTGTGGTTGATAAATCTGAATCTTAGGCAAGAAAAGTTTGCACAACTTTTCAGTGTAGAGTCTGGTCAGTAGGTTCAAACCCAAAATCAATGGATTACAGAGCTGATGCACCACCAAATAGATCACCATGCCACACAATGTGCCATTACCTTTGCGTACTATAATATGGTAAACCGTAACAAATATGGTCAGTTATGATGACTTTAATTTGTTAGGTTCCTTCATTTGTCAGTTGGCATCCAAGTGGATGCATCTTCATTGTGATCAGCAGCAGAGGAGATATCCAGGTGAGTCCTCATATCCAGGTATGACTTCTAATCCAGGTGAGTCCTTTTATCCAGGTTACCATTACCAGGTGAGTCTTCTAATCCAGGTAAGTCTTCTAATCTGACTTAGGCTTTTTATCCAGTTGAGTCATTTTATCCAGGTGAGTTTTCTAATCTACCTGAGGCTATTAATCCATCTGAGTCTGTTAATTGTGTTGCGTCTTTTAACACTTTAACGATGACAGTGACTGGGAAACCAATGCAGCTCATCATTAAGGTGTTAATACATTGTGAGTCTTTTAACCTAGGTGAGTGTTGTAATTTGGGTGAATTGATCAGTGTGGATGTAGTGTATAGTGTATCAAAACAGCACAGGAAAAGGGGGCACAACTGATGAAGGAATGAAGGAGGAAAAGAATGAAGAGCTGCTGCGACGAATGCACAGCTATACTTGGGAAGAACTATTGAGTAACAGTACAATGTTTCAACATGTATTGTACTGGAGACATGGATTGTCTTTCTGCACTTTGACAAATCCCTTGTGAACAAATGACTATATGCTGAGGGGTTTATGGATGGAAACCACCAGAGGTGATTCTCACATATCTGGTAAAATTGTGTAAACTAAAACAACGGAAAGTAAATCGTAGTAATTGTGTTCTGCCCAGCATCTAGTGAGAAGGAGTTGTTATTATTATTAATTTACTAAATTGTAGAAACATTGTAATTAGTAACTTCTATTGCATTGGTGTCTAATACACAAGGCATCAACGGATGGCACACCAAATCCAAGCCTTAATGAGGTCAATATCCAGAAGATCAGTCCGCAAAAACAGAGAGGCAGTCTTAGTGGATTATGAATTTGGAAAACTTAAGTATGAAGCCAAGGATAAAATGACACATAAAAAAATGAACTATGGCTAATTTTCTGATATTAAGGGTTTGCCATCAGAGTGATGCAGTCATCTGATTGTCTGTACTTTTGTATTGTTTCAGCTGTTTGATGTTGCTATGTCGCCTCTTCATATCCAATTGGTTTCCAGTGACCTTCGACCTTCTCCAACAATCTCTCTGTCTACCTTCCTGAAGTGAGTGTCGGGCGCAGTTTAGCGCAGAAGAACTGCCTGTTGACAAATCTATGTCTTTGTTTTATTTATTGCATATGCGCATCTCAAGTGAATAATTCTGAATCTGAGGTGTGAGAATAAATGTGTGTGAACAACTTGTCCAGGGTTGATTTAGTGGAGTCCTCTGAGAAGGCTCAAAGCTGTAGTTGATAGATTACAGCAATTACAGACCCTGGAACCGCGTGTGTGAGACAGACTAAAAGGGTCGCATCTCTAGGCCGAGACTAGATTTGGCTGTAAGCCGGCCTAGCCAATTAGATTGGTGTGCATGAAGACGTCGCAACCCGCTTGCGCCCGACTACGGGTACGCCTGCGAACAGCCAGGCGTAAAGTCCTTAGGCCGTCTTTGTGAACGAATTTGAAGATGGCGGCTGTTGCGATTCGTCGGTTTAACAGAATTTTAAGACGCCAAAGAGCGTTTAGGGATCGCCGAAATCCACCCGAATCGTTCTCGGCCGATGAACTTTACGACAATTTCACGAATTGTTAATAAAATTTGTGACGAATTTACCCACACGATACTGTTTAAAATTAGCGTGTCACAACGGCAAGGACTCTACCTTGCCATGGTTGAAAATTAAATTTTCGCAGCTGCATGTTAAAATTTACAGTTGAATATGTTTTGTGAAAGACAACCTTAATCTTTTCATTAGCTATTTTTAGCGGGATAGTAATATTGTGCTGAAACATTTGTGTTTAAACGGATCATCTCCGATAAAAATGCGCTAAAGCAACTGCTCGATGTTCGAGTTGTCTATAAATATTTATACGCATGCGCGACCAGCCATAATCGCATAAACCATTGACGCTGGGTTTTACCACGCCAATTATAATTTGGCCACGCCCATTCTGGTCTGGGACTTGCTAGGCCATCGCTTGCGCCCGGTCCATGCACACCGTTTTCCGAAGGCTTTAATTCTCGGCCTACCAAGTCCGGCCTAGGCCACTAGGCGGGCGTAAAGTTGCGACTGTCCTATACACGTCGGCCCTGGATACTAGCGATTAGACCAACATACACATTAGATAATTTTTAGTTTTAACTTGACTTCAGTTATTAAACAGGCGAAATAGCAAAGTGATGGCAAATCACTGACCTAGTAATGTGGAGTTTATGCCCCTGTGATAGTCCATGGGTGTGAGGATCTTTAACAGATTGTGATGCACACTAGCACAACTTATTGAATTATTTCATCAAATACTGGTGTTAATATGAGAGAAAATGCTTAACAGGATATGGCATCCAGAAAGAACAAAATTACCCTGGAAGACCATAGGAATCCTCAGATAATGTAGAGGGCATATATATAGAATAGAATAGGTTATTCTTTACTGAAACTAATTGCATACTGCATTTTGGTGTATAGAAGCTTAAGCATACAAAAACCACTAAGCCAAACAGTCTGCTATTATGTCCCATATAAGCCCCACATGGATAGGTGTATGTGGTGCCTGGAAGATAGTTCTACAAAGTGAAATGAAGAATTTTGGCTGAGTTTTGTTGACTTGGTGATACTTCTAGGTCATTGCCAACACTCTGTCAGGCTGTGTGGAATCCACAATTGACAAATGCTGAATATGCGCTTGTGGAATGCAATGATCTCTTATCACTCGTCTTTGACAGGTAGTTTCTGCCATGTCTTGTCACTTGTCACACAGTAACTGCTACTCTTAAGTTTGCCTGAATGGTGAATATATAATGGTAGATAAACTGTAATATATTACCGTTTTTAACTAGTGTTGGAATGTTGCACAACCTAATATACAACCTTATGAACCTTTCCATGGAACTTATTTTATTATAAATGTCACGGACATGAATATGACCATCTACTCTGCTGGATTTTCAGGAGATTGCTGTTCTCTTCCAAATCTGTCTCTGTTTTATTATAAGTATATTTGTATGACTTTGTATTTCATGATGGTGTTTAATTCTATTGGGAAGTTTTTCAATTAGGCCAAAACAAAATAATGGTGTGTTTCCGGTAACCCGACCGACCCACTTTTTTAGGCCCGACTGTGAAAATTTTGTGAAAAAATTTTTTGGGAAAAAATTAATTTTTCTAAAAAAATTTTTTCACAAATTTTTTTTTATTGACACATGAATTTAACCTTTGCGTACCAGAGGTGCAGATTTGCAACATTGATAACACTGCTTACCTTGCCAGAGTTATGTAAATAAGGGCACCGTTAATTATCTATGCAAAATTGGCCTTGGCAAGGTGAAATATGATGACGATATATTCGTTTATTATTATACAACAATACAGCATTGCATAAAATTATTTTACAAAATAAAATTTTTTTCCTACCTACCTACCCATTTTTAAAACCACTGTTACCGGAAACACACCTATATTTTTTTTTGGCCTTAGGTAGAGAGCTTCCTAGAGGTGTGTGCCAAGGCACTGTGCTTCTAACAGAAGATTTGGCTTGTTATATGGCTTGTTAAGAATCTCTGAGAAGTTCCATACCTAATTTGATCTCTTAACGACGAGCTGTTTCCCAGTCACTTTTACTACGTGCTGGTCGTTAAAGAGTTGTAGGGTATCCTGGTTCAATGTGAACTGTACACACAGACTGATCTTCTGGATGTTGATCTGATTATGGAATGTTTTGATGCGCCATGGGTTGATGCCTTGTGCATTAGACACCGGCGCAATAGAAGTTGCTAATTACATTACATTACGTTGGCTCTTCGAGATCTAACCTAATGACATTGATCAATGATGCATTAAGCGTGTTGGTAAATCCAAATAATTGCAGCTGTTCAAGATGATGAGAGTTGTTTGATCATGCAGATGTGTAAAATTGTATTTCAGGGGACCAGTGGTTATGGTATCTTTCTACTTTGGAGTCATGCATCAGGGCCTGCTGTCTGCTTTGCAGCTTGTCAATCAATACATTCGGACAAGGCAGTTGTCAGAGGTAAACACTGGCAGAAACATGATTTAAGCAAGAAGAGGGGCTAGTTATGTAATCCAATACGGCATATATAGATTTAGATTGAATAATCATGGAGGAAAGCATTTAAATTATACATTAGGTCAAAGGTACTATTGGCTTTAAATGGTTAAGGTTAGATTTTTGGAATTGTACAGAGAGGATTTATTATACAAGTAGCAATATGTGTACTAGTGTGAAACATGTTAGAAATGTTCCATGTGTTTGATTTATGATAATGTAACAATGGGTTCACACTATGTATGTGAAACATCTAAGAAATGGACCAAGGGTTTGAAGTTGACACAGTGAGCATGAAAAAGGAAGTGTGTAAGTGTGGTTCTTATGAAATCAGTGCAGTTTGATCTCAGGACTTCAGAGAATATGTAATAAATTTATAGAACCTGTTGTTCTTTCGACGTGTTGGAAAGTTTCTGTTTTTTTTTAATTAGGCTATTGATGTTCTGTCGACAATGAACTGGAATTCTGACAGCAGAACTTCGTTTGCCTGTCTGTCGGCAATTATCAATTATCTCCTCAAACTTCCATTGGATCCTGTAACAGAAGGTCAGAGTTTACTAAGGTTTAGGTTCCAATCAGAGGGTGCTCGATAGTGTAGTGGTTAGCATTCTGGACTATCACTCGAGAGGTCGGGGTTCAAATCGCCCCATGGCCATCTCAGCTATTATGAGTACACTGACCGTAAACTGTGGGTGTAAAAAGATGAGACGACAGAGAGGATTGGCAACCCACCCTTATATGCCAAAACTAAGAAATGAGGTGTTGAACACCAGAGTGGCCTAACCCCATTGATAAACTACATCATATTAGGCCAGTCTGGTGCTCAATGCCTCAAAATGAAGTTGTTAACACTTCATACCTATGGCTGCCTAAAGGACTGCTCTTCTTAGAAATTGTCTTGAGAATTGATATCTGGCAAGTAAATATTCTCCGGTGGTGATGTCTGGCACGTGAATCTCACATTATTATTGTTCATTAAGAGCTATTTGTGGCAGTAAAATTCTGATTTTGGCATTTGTTTTACAGATAAGATCCAGGAGACTCTTGGTCTGTTCTATTCACCTGCAAAACCTCTGACAGAGGCCACAATTCTCAGATATCGAGATGCAGTCGGCCACCTGGCCAGGCGATTCTTCCATGTGCTGCTCAGGTGAGTTCATGTTCTGGCAACATTGCGCTGAGATCTGCAATCAGAAACAAGGTATTAGTAAGTGTTATGTTCACTGGTAACATTAATTCAGCTAATGTCTAACAGTCGCTGCAAAGGTTCAGTAGGTTCCCTTTTACTTGTGTTATTCCTTGGACTTACTTTATTTCATAGTTCGATAGTCTGTCAATAACAGGCTTCGTCAGTGATCATCGACTCAGTGTAATGACCCTGGGCTGTTTCTGCACATGTGCCTCTGTCACCAAGCGGTACTGGTGTAAGCTGGGAAGTACCAGTAAGTGTCAAGTCCTGCAATGCACCGACCCTTGTCTACAACCTTGGGATTCTTCAATAGCCAAGTGAAGGAAATGAGCACTTTCCATACTTTCCACGTGGGATGTGGGCCGTTTTTCATGCAGAAACAAGCTTAGGGTTTCAATGCTTGTATTGATTACACAGAATGCTCTGAAATTGTCAATGGAGATTTGATGGTTTATGATTAGGAATTGACTTCACTCTATTCTGATAGTATTTTATTCCAGATTTGTGCCACCTGTATGATACAGAATGTCAGCTAATATCTCGTATCATGAGAACTGAACTTTTCGTAATTTTGATAATGTTGTGCACTTGATTGTTTTTACTTTTATTTGAAGATGGCTGTTTCTTTTGTTTTATAGATACAGTCGTTTTGAGAAGGCATTCCTTTTAGCAGTTGATATTGGAGCCAGAGATCTCTTTATGGTAAACAGTTGAAATTTTTGCATTCTAAGCTCTTTGTATAAAGATTTCTACATCATGAGATGAGATTATGTTTTGGTTGAAGTTGCTTAGAGTTTGTAATCAAATTTCCAATTGAATTGGATAACATTTCTGATTAGATTTACAATTGTATATATATTTTTAATCTGATTACCCAGTCAAGCAATGAAATGGCCTTCCTCTTACCCAGGATTCTGAGCATATAATATATTTTGATTACATTTCTGTTTTATTCATTTAAGATTTCTGCATTGCTTCATTTCCAGGACATCCATTTTGCTGCAAGGGATCGAGGAGAAACCGTATTGGCGCAAGTGGCAAGGCAGAAGGCGGATCAGCTGGAGGGGGAGTCTCTTATTGGAGAAGGCAAGTGTGGATGTTGTAGTGTTCCTTCAAGGAGTTGAGTAAGTCCTCATTGAAAGACAGCACTAGAAGTTCCTCGAGTCTGGCATAGCCAGCGAGTACCATTCCAGGGGCGACAACACATTTCATAGAACGCATGCGAGTCTATGTTTTCGTTTACATATCTATGTTTTACATATCTATGTTTTGAAGTTAAAAAAATTTGTTCCTAATGCGCTTTTTACACCATTCTCACTGATCACACACTAATCACAAGATTGGGATTGAATTGATCGACTTTGCTTTTCCGTCTTTAGAAGCTCTTTCTTTTGTGTTTGCAGGTTTTATGTTTACTATAATATCTGTCATAAATGTTTGCCAGCCTGTGCTGTTTTTTGTAGGATCTTTGCAAAATGGTAACTCTGAGGACTCACTCAACTCCTTGGAGGAACACTACAACTCAGATGACCAGCTGGACGTCAGAATTACTGACCACACACTGGACCAAGTGAGCCACATTTATTCTTCTGTACAAGATGAATTTCTAAGCATTCACTAAGGCCTGTTGTGGTGACAATCCCCTCTCCTCTTCCCTCTCCCTTCCTCTGTATACGAATTTAGTATGCTTTGTCCACCACTTTAAGGTCACTGTTTTTCAACTGTTAATACGTTGATGACACTCAGAGCACAATAGAACTAAATCAACAGTCATTTGTGAATCATTGGCAACCAACAAGCTTTCAGAACTTTCAAGCAGCACAAGGCTAGAAGTGACGGTGACTCAGACACTACCCTCACAATGCAAAGCTATGCCTGTGTGTTCATCAAAGATCTTACAGCTCAGTCCTTTTGTACTTTTGCCACTACACAACTCGGTCTATGTCCTGGCTAGTATTCCTCTTAAGTATGTAAGTAAGAATATTCTTTATTGATCCCTGGCATTCCTTTTCATGATTGTTCCATCTAAGCTGCTCAGGTGCGACCCAGTTTTGTGACTTCACACACTGCAAAACAATAAAAAGTCATCCAAAAGCATCATCCCAAACAATATGTATTCAGAAAGAAACTTTTTCAAAACAGGAAGTTCAGAAAATGACATACAGAAGTTCAGCCTAAACGGACCATTGCTTTCCGCCTCCTACTCATTTTTACTGGTATACATACATGTGTTGACGTATTGTATGTCTATTTAGGTAAGTATTAAAGTTTTGAGGGCGCATATATACATGTAGGTGTTTGTAGAGCATCTATTAAGATGCTGTTTACCAATTTTATGCACATTCCTATAATGTGTGCTTTCGGTTAACAGCACCTAAAGTTAGCCACTTATTGTGATTAGTAAGTAGTAAGTGGTTGAAATTATTTTGATAAAGAAGCAAGCAAAGTTGAATTTTTTACTCAAAATTCTTGTGTTTCAAATAAAAGAAATGGGGAAATAAGATAAAAACGTATTGAAATCTTTTATGAAGGAAGTCTGGCTGTTTTGCTTGTAGGAATTGCAGATTGCAAATGGTCTGGATGTTCGGTTTCAGTCGAAAAGACCTCAGCTTCCTTCTGGTGGCATACAAGACAGAAGTCAGCGATATTTGGAGTCAGTCTTTATGGTCTTAATATTCACAATTAATTATTTTATTATGAAATATATTTTAAGTAAGTAAGTAAGTATATTCTTTAATAAAACCAATTGCATATCCGCACTCTGGTGTACATACATCTTAACAACAATCAGTGGCTTCTATCCCCCCTAAACAACCGGGCTCAATCCATCCCTTCCCCCCTCGGGGCTGGGCGTATACTCTCTCTCTCTCTCTGATCCCATATTGCCGACGTGAGTTCTAGCCAGTGACTTGTTTTTTTTCAGCCGGAGCAGTCGTGAGTGGCGTTCCGGAAAATATTTTCAGCTATTAAAAAATAATTTAGTTAATTTAATTTTTAATAACAAATTAATTAAAATTACGTAGATAGTTTAATTTAATTCCAGTGCTTTCAGTGTTTATTGATATTGATATTATATGAAATAGAAATATTAGCATAAAATATGACCCTATAATTGTTCTGAATTTGTTGAGTCCCGGAACCTTTTTTAGGAAAAAGCAGTGGTTTTAGCTCATTTCTGGTTAGATAAATGTGTCTGTAATTCATAGGTTTCGTCTGCTAAAATATCATCAATCCAACTTCAATTTATGCGAGGGATTTCTTTCATCAATTCAGCTTCCATTTAGGCAAACAATTATTTTCTTCAATCGAGCTGCCATTTTAAATTGACCATATACAATGGATCCCAATGCAAAATAATTAAAGCACCTAAAATGGAGGATTACCAGTAAAATTGTTTAATTTTAAGCATGCTAGTCAACGCGTGTGAATTAAGTAGATAATGTCGCGCTATTAAGTACGATAACTCCATAGCACATTAAGTACAGTGTGTTAACAAAATCGAGCGACTTAATTAATCGGACGATGTCACCGGTTCACACTAATTTATATAAGAAAAGTGGGTTTTTCAAAGGACTGAGTGAAGACACTTGTAACTTGTAGAAAGCGTGATAAAAATTGAAAACACACTTTCCCCCCTGTTTTTCACTGGGCTCAATTTGCGCCCGCCTTGTATAGGGATAGAAGCCCCTGACAACAATCAACAGTTAATGTCAATACGAGTACAACATTCTAACAATAAACGTCTTTCGCTGTAAATTATCTGCAAGAGGTACACAATGGTCGTGCGCGATCGCGGTCGCAGGGTATATTGTTGGGGCTTTTTGGTGGAAGTAAACTATGCAGTACGTGGCCCTGGTTCATCAGGACCGCAGAGAAAAGACGGGTGTCAGCTTCAAGACAAAGTCGCTCAAATTTAGGATAGTCTTAAGGAAGGTACCGGAGGTGGATTCATAATAGTACTGGAATAACCATTACAACTGGTATATTATAGTACAACTGGCATATAGAGTAGTACTGGCATATATAGTACTACTGTCATTTATAGTACTACTGGAATATTACTGGCGTATCATAGTACTAAACTGGCATTAACTGTTATCTATAGTATAACTGATTATATTATACTTTAATAAATGGCAACAGTAACATAATTCATGCAGTTACTTCCCTTCTGACTAGTTCAACGTGGCATTTAAGGTACTGAAGAAATTTGGTGTTCATAACTCTTATTTACTTACTGACGTGTTTGTAATGCTGCAGAGATGGCATTTTGGGATCATTTGAGGCAAGCCTGTCATCTGCTCTCAAAGACGAATTCACGGAATGTTTCCTACCAAACAAAACACAAGGTACCAAATTGCTTGCACTGAGCTCGTAACATTATGTAATGTTATGTAACGTTATATATTCAGACCATTACAAGTTCAATATGCTTACCGTATAACATTTATATGTCATGTCTTATGCATGTAAACACAGGTATATCACCTGTTCTAGTATTAAGCTATTTTAGTATCATGCTTTTATAAGCTTCCTAAGTGATGTAAATACGCATCTTGGATTTTATGTACCCTGTATTTAAAATTTTAACAACGAGCTGCATTATTTTCCCAGTCGCTTTTAGTACATGTATGCTTGTTGTGAAAGTGTTAAATAATGAGATGATGCATACACTTACCTAAATGACACTTTTTGAAGAACTTTTGTGAACCAGATTTAATCATAGATAATGTGTCAGTCCAAATCTAATCAATGTGGATAACCATTGACAAGTGTGTCATTTGAGTCAAAGCCATCTGATATAATGCATTGGTTTGTAATGTACTGGTAATTGAATTGTGGATAGGTATTGGTGTGCCACTTACTGATACTTATACTACAATGGCACACGTTATAGAAGTTGCAAAAGAGCTTAGAGTGCAATAGCATAGCATAGATTTTGTGCAGATCAGTTTAATTGCAAAATCATATTTTTATTATATGTGGTATGTATAGCGGTAAGTCTTGAAATTCTCAACACTACGTCTGAATGTAAACTCAGTCATTATGAAATGTAAATCAGTTCATTCCTGACATGTGTTGTTTGATTTTATTTCAGCTTCCAGTTCTAGTCAGGTGAGTCTATGATGACCTTACGCTCTGGATTCTCAAAATCGAAGGAACTGTAATGTAACTGAATGCTTGATTGGCTAATAGGAGGTCTAAAGTGTACTAATTGCTGGTGACTTCTCCAGGTATCAAAACCTGTCTGGTACTAGGAAATGTTGAATGCATGTGTGTACATATATAGACACTCGGTATAGCATACCTCACATACTTGTCGAATAGGTTGCCTAGCTTCTATGACATAAACTCTTTGGTCTTTCTTTGCTTTTGTTCTGTTATTGCTTGAAAACCATTCTGTTTTATCCTTGTTTCATTGTTAGGTTGGGATGAGTCTCTCTGGAAGAAGTAGGCTAGTATATAAATCTGTTATTGCTATTGCAGTTATCTCACAAAAACACTGGCTTGTTAGTTCATTAACTGCAAAGCATTCATCTACATGCAAGCCATACTCAGATAACTGGAAAGTCACCAGTGATTGTTTTTGTATACCAAACAACTGATATTAGTTATCGATCTTTCAATTACCATTCTAGCCTCGCCTGTTTCTGCTTTGTAATACTAATGGAGCTTTTTAAGTGTGCTTCCAAGCTCTTTAAGTTTGAGTTGCATTTACATTTATTAGTTACAGTTCTCAGATCTATTGAAGAGTAACTGAACATTTGTAAGTCCCTTGAAACGTCTTTCATAGTTATTACATGTTACTTTTCGCTGGTTTTAGGATGGTGTTATCCACGTCGTGCACTTTGGTATTGTATGACGTCTTCTGTGTCTGCCAATGGGACTATGAAGTCCTGTCAATCAGCGCCTTACATGGAACGTACTTTTACCGAGCATACATTTCCTTTAAAAACTTGTGAAAGTGCAGGGCACCTGGAATACACAAAGATCTTGAATGTAGAAAATGAGATGAAACTGACTGGTGTGTTTAGCCTGTTGGAAGGCTGAGTTTATATGACTTACTTTGCATATCAGTTAGGTGCCTTAACTGACCATTGATTGGGCTGAAGAATATTTATGAAACTCTGTTAGGATTCATTCCACTTACGTAATTTGCAATTTTATAATGAGCTTGTTATCTGGTTAAGGATTTAATTTTCGTTGTGTGAGAAGCCGCAGTAGTAGGACAGAATTAACAGTGGAAGAGGCATTACCATACAAAAGAGATACTGTGTATAGGTTTTTGTTTGGCTACTAATTTACAATTTAGCCACTGCTCTAAGTTATTTATTATGTAACTTTAGTCTTAATTTAGTCTTAATGTTTTACATCTATTTAATAAATTTACACACAGTCTTCCAATGAGTACTTGACGTGTGGACTTGAAGTAATATATTATTTAAAATTCGTATTTAATTTTACTGTGTTAATTGTATATAATTAGTTGTGTAGTTACTCTCCAAACCCCTATGGAAGCATGAGCATTGTCTGTTACAGATGTCCACAGAGGGGAACAAAGGGTTGACCAAATGTGGATAAGATAACGGGCTATGAGCAGAGAGGACATCCACTTGTGTTGGCAGTCTGTACTGTGTTTGATTTCATGGGGTGGTAGAATCCATTTACTAGACTTGGCAGCATGAAAGTACCCACCCCCATAGGATAATTAATTAGCCCTGCAAGTTTAACAGCGCAGCCTAGTTGGCTTCAGTACTCCACTGGAGTTCGGATGCCCACAAAGGGCACTTTGGAAGGGTCTTGTGGAATACAGGAAATGCAGACGAGTTGAGAGAGGGATCCAAAGTATTGATTGGTTACCCCATGCATGGTATGTAGTTGTTCTCTTAATTCCATATTTACTTGCAGGTACTTATTTCCCAAACCCATTCTTAAGTATGTGTGCATATTCCTCATAGCTGATTTGTCTCTTAAAATTGTTTATTGCAAATGTCAGAATTTATTTGAAACCTGCCAATCATCTGTAAATTGTCATTCTACTGCTGTTTGCATTGGTATCTTTTGTGAGGTAATAATTTACTATACAGATCAGTTCTGAGTTGTTTCAATACAAGTTTTGCCATCAATACTCCCGACAACACACACAAGTTGGAACAATAGGTATAGGACGACTTTGATCCAACATTGTTCTAATAAAATTATGTGTGTGCTGTGTGAGGGGTATTTATAGTGAAGTTCATAATAAGTAACTTATAGTAGCTGTAGTCGAGTGAAGTGAATTACATGTGTAATAAATAATGATTATCTGCATATAAGCAACAATAATATCAACTAATTTACTACTGTATAAAACTCAGAAATTTCTTAACACTACAGAAAAACTTTGTCAGAGAGATCAGCTTATTTCACAGCTTTTGGTTCTAGTTGTATTTGTTATTCTGACAGAGACATCAGAAGTCATTAGGTTTCAAGTACAAGTACTTTTAGGTCAAGTAGAAGATTGAGTACAAGTACTTTGGAGTAAAGTCAGTGGTTAAAGTGGTTTGGGTGAGCAGTGGGAACTCTAAAGAAGAGTTTTATTGAAAAGCATGTGTTATCATGGTTCCATTGCATGGTGAGCAGTGGGAACGCAAGCCAAAAATTTCGAGAGCAGTGGGAACGCCGTTCCCACAGTTCCCACACCACTTTAAACCCTGAGTAAAGTATTAGTACAAGTACTTAAGCTGTACAAGTACACACAGTTACATGAAGTTACTGTGAAAACCAATCAATCGCCTTCATCAGTGATCAGCTTTTGATATTCAGACTTGTTAATATTTGTGGCTGTGAGGCCTGAGGTTCTTGGCTTAATAATAATTCTAAGAACTTTTAAAGCATAATTATAATGATAAGCTTACTTGAGGCAACAGTTGATGGTCGCCTTTAAACAAAGTCGGTGCACCAGTCGAAAGTCTAGAGGTAAATTGGAGAACACTCAAGAATAGCCAAAATAACACATGGGAACAGCCAAAAAACATACAAGAGCAACCAAAACAGCACGAAAAGATACTGCTAAAAGAGCGCAGGAACAGCCAAAAGAACACAGGAGCAGCCAAAAGAACACACAGGAACTGTCAAACTAAATCACAGGAAAAGCCAAATTGGACCCATAGGAACTGCTAAAAGCACACAGAGGAACAGCCAAAAGAGCACACAGGAACAGCCAAAAGACTGCAGACTGAATATATTTGTCAGGAGAGTTGCATAGTCTGACCTGGGACTATTATTCTGACTGAGGCCAGCAATCAAAAACCATGAGGTGTTCTTGTCCTCCATACAGTCTGAGAAGTCAGGCAGAAGTCAGTGAGTTCAATTTCCTAGTTGGCTGTTTGATACAAGATAGCTTAGACTTTTTAAATGCTGATCCACGGTCTTCTGGCAACCAGACTAAGCTCCACTTGTTCTCTCTGGACAACCCCTCTGACACGACGCAGCGTTCGTGAATAAGCTGGTTCCCTGCGATTAGCTTTTTAAGTATCCCTTCAGGAGGTTTGAGATCACGATTACAGTGATCAAAGGATTTGATTTGTCCAATGTCATCGGCCTACATGTTAATCATCATCTTACTTACTTTAAATCAGTGTGACCACTGCTTGGGATTTTCCCCAAGATCTTGGGATTTTGGGGGGTCGACTTGGGATCTGGGGATTTTGCAAAAGAATCTTGGGATTTTTTCTAAGGGAAGGAATTGGGGTTTTAGCAGTGGAGTAATGAGGGGAGGTGCAAAATTGGCCTTGTGAAGAAATTTTGTATAAGAAAAATGACGAGAAAGCAAAAAAAAGGTCATCAGAAATGAAATTTTGGCGGATGTAAAAAAATTTTTCTGAAATTCTTCGAAAACTGTTACCTTTTCAGTAACTTGGGATTTTTTGGGACGCTTTTGGGCAATTTTGGGAATTTTCTGGCAAGAGCTTGGGATTTCAGAAAATGGAGAGTGGTCACACTGCTTTAAATGGATGCCGGATTTTTCGTTTCCGTTATTTTCTGAGCGAAAGGTTGCCGACTTATCGCTTGAATATTGAATATAATTGTTTGTAACTGTGTTTATTATTGAGAAACCAAATTTAACAAATTAATTAATCTACAAATTAATTGCAGAATTAGCTTTACAATCAAGAGGTTGGTATTGACCCTCTACCTTTTTCACAAATCCTATCCCGATTCCTTCTCTTCCCCTCACCTTCCTCGCCATTTCAACTCTAAGCATCATCCACCTTAGCCGTCTGACTGTCTGCCTGCCTGACTCTCTGGATTTTGACCCCCTGCCTATCGATTCTGTTTTGGTTAAGCGCCTGTGAATAAGCTGGTTCCCGTGACTTCGCTTTTGTGGGCGCTGTAGAAATATCGAGTTTACGATTACGATTACCTTCCAATTCTCGACCTCAACGACACCCACCTTAACACCTGCTTCGCACCCTCTGATGATCTGGAAACTGGGCTCGGACCGGCAAACTTATAGAATCGGGGGCTGAAGGACATAGTGCGTAAGTTTACTGGCGTCGTGAGTTTTGGTTATAGGGTCAGTTTAGGCATCGTGAGGGTCGGTTAGGGTTAGGGTTTGTGTCGTCATTAGAAAACCTGATACCGTCCGGCATCCGCTCAGCATGCCCAAAGATACTTCAGCCCACGATGCTATAAGTTTGCCCTTGGACCTCCTTCGGACTACTCTTTGAACAACCCCTCTGACTAGACGCGGCGTTCGTGAATAAGCTTTTGCCCTGCGCTTGGCTTTCTGTTGTCCTTTTTTGCTTCTTATGAAACCAGATGATACCTCTCCTGGATTAAAAAGATATATTGTTACAATACAATATTCAGAAGGGTTCAAATGAGTGTTGAATATTGGGCAACATAGGGCACAACATTCCCTGATTACATAAATATATTCCAGTGGCTTAGAACTATAGAGCCATTACGCTAATACACAGGGCATCAGTCGATAGCTGCTTCAAGTGAAATCATAGTTGAGAATCGTACTCTGTTGGATCCACAGTCGGTATCCAATTGGATATATTGTAGTCTGTTTCAATGTTAAAATGGCACAATTTTATAATTTTCTTTAAACTATTGTTCCCCAGCTACCATCAAGGATAATTGCTTGATTATAAAAAGTCTTTTCCATATGCTTCAGAATATTCTTGTATCAACAATTCAACAACTTTTGTTTTCTAGTGAATATCTGTTTTGCATTGTACTTCTAACTGATTTTTTAATTTGCTACACCTCTGTATTAACACTTTTTTAAGACAGAATGCAATCAATTAATTTTTTTATTGCAAAAATCGGAATCTGTATAGTTTCCTTGTGTTTAAACAGGGTGAAATGTTGAAATCTGAACGGGAGCGCCTGAGAAAAGTGATTTCTGAAGCTGTGCTACTGCTTTGCAAGAACAGCTGTGTGGTCGAGTCGCTGAAAGTTTCCATTGAGGGAATCATTGGAATTACTCTCGGTGAAGAGGATGTCATACTTGTAAGCTTCAAAGAGGAAGTGAGAACTGAAGCCGATGTACAAAGTGAGAAAAGCAAAACTTCTCATGAATTGGTTGCGACGAAGAGGGCAGAATCTGATGAGACGGGCAGACGACATTTAACTCGAAGGTCAAAAGATTCTGCCATTACAAAAATTGTGACGCAGGCCGTGGAATCTGTGGAAATTAGCGAGACAGAAGAAAGCGGTCCAAACAAAAGGCCAGCTAAACGAAAACGGGTGGATTCACGGTCGGAAGAAAATCAAAAATCGAGGACCAGTAATCAAGATGAAGCAGAACATGTTAGTAGTGTAGACAAAGAGCCACAGTCAAAGAAGCCTGCTTCTGATCAAAGTCTGGATACTCCAGCCAAGCCATATTCCAATGCTTTGGTTAAATCAGAAATTTCCAATATCCTGAGCGAGCATTTAACTGAATCAAACGAATTTTCGGTGGAACCTTCTTCCGTGCGTAACGAATCGACCTTAGCACGGGAAACTGCGTCAGATGATTCTGTAGCTTCAGTTATTCCAATGAACCAACCAAACATCACTGAATATGACGATGCATTGAGCAGTATCTTAAAATTGCCTTCTGAATTGGACGATGATGCTACCGCTGTTGATGAATTTGATCCGAACATTGCTGTCAAATGTGAAGACAAAGATGATGACTGTGTCTTTGTGAAGTCTGAAATCTTTGAAGTGACAGACAACCAGACATTTGATATGCAGATATCAGGCGAAGAAGAATTCTTTGGCGAAGGTTCAGTGCCTTTTCCGGAGTCTGGACCTGTAATGCAATCATTCGACCATCTGCCGAATCTGAAGTCAAGATATATGGAATATATTCAACGGGGTTGTGTGGTTCAGGTAAGCAAGAACTGTTTAGAGACTTATCTTAAGATATACACTTAAAAAACGGTTAGATAGCCACATTTGGTACATCTCCTTTGTCAGGTTGTTAAAGGTGCTACATAAGTATTCAGTTATGTGCATACATATATACATACATAATATGTTATTTACATCACTTGTTAAGAACCACTGTTTTACCCTGGCCTGTACACGACTATGCCTTAACCTCTTGCAAATACTCGACCATGCCTCCGTTTCAGTTGAAAAACTTGATATGTATGAAGTGAATCAAGAAATCAATGTGTGTTGTTGTGTAGCTCTGCCACGTTATTATGTAAGGCTTCAAGTCTGGACTGTCATGTTGTAGAAGGCCATTTTCTGTGCCCTTGATTGATTTCTTTTGGGGAAATTTTGAAATGTGAAGCTCCTACACATTTGAAGCATCTTCTGAATGTTTTTCTCTAGTCATCGTTGGAGTGTACTTAGCGTTGATTATACCTACATGTGTAACTGTACACATAAATATGATGCTCCTTTCTTTACGTGCGTCGTTGAGGCTTCTTCTCATTTTGTTTTCCTTCAGGCTTCCACAAGTCAATCGGTTCACACACATATCAGTGAAGATCCCAGCACTTACTCGTTTGGCTCCGGCAAACACGACGCGTCCCTTGAATGTCACATCTGCAAAACTGTGCTGAAATCTCGCCAGACACTTAACGATCACATCCAGGGAACTCACTTATCTCGCTACCGATACAAGTGCGCATTCTGCGGTCTGGGATTCAAGTGGCGTTCCATGCTGAGCTACCACAAAAGAGCTTGTCCTGCTCTCGCAAAGCCTGGATTCTGTTGAAGTTGTAGCTGAATCTGATGTTATTCAAATTGGACGACTTGGAACAGTTGAACTAACAGCACTCGTTCTTAGTTGTCATATTTTCCCACACTTGTGTGTACAGTTTAACGGAACAGTTGCGCTGCCCTTAAATGACCTAAGGAGGTATTTCTTTTGAAACGTTCTTAAGAGACACTTTGTATACGTTCAAATACATCCTTACCGGTACATAGTCAAGTAATTGTGAGGTTTGTAGTGTATTTTCTTGTGAGACTTTTTTACAGATCTGTTCAGAAATTGATTCACTCTGAAGTTGTGGCAGCTTATTTCTATAACATGTTCTTAAACGATGTTATCTAAATAGTCAGATACATAACTAACTAAACTTGATGAAATGAATGACAGATTTAGAGGATTTTATTTGCCTATCAAATAGAATTATGTATCCATCAAATAACATGTGTGAGAACTTGTAAAGCGCAACTTTAAGAAAAAGACTCATCAGCAGCACTCCCAACCAAGCAGGGAGGACCCACAATTAATAGAACAGACTTCAATCACTTGCAGAACGAGGAAGGTCAAAGACTGATTGGCTGACTTCTAATTTTTAAAGAAAGACTATTCCATTCCAAGTAACAGGGCCAACAATAGCAAAACTTCTGTGGTGGGTAGTGGATGACCTAGCCCAGGGACAACAAGGACACCATGTGCAACTGATTGGAGGGACCTGCAACAAGGAATAAATGAGGCAAACATCGCAGGGATCTGAGATAGGATGGGGAAGTTTCCTCTAGTCAATTTCATATGAGAGCTAGAATCTTATGTTCAATGCTTTGAGGAATAAATGACTTGCCAAATCAGAACAGACTACCTTAGTACCATGCTAATCAGTGCAAAGGGAGCATCCATAAAGGACGTTCGTGATCAGGTGGGGGGTCAACCAAATAAATGCGGACAAGGGAATGGGATTATGACAAGTGCGGACGTCAGCACCTAAATTTTGTATATAGTTATTTCAGTACAAGTTGTGCAGATGCATATTAAAACCTGTGTCGCATACAGCACCAACTACCTACTTCAGTCAGATGGTACTAAGGTAGTCTGTTCTGATTTGGCGTGCAAGTGTACATAAACGGATATCGGAGTAAGGCTAAATGCGGACAAGAGGAGGGAGGGTCCAAAGTAGGTAATTTTCTGCGGACCTCCTTTATGGACGATTCCAAAGTGGCTTGTATTCAGCAGAGATATGGCCAATTTTTTTACATGATTGCAAATCGTTATCTCTTAATTGAGAATAATGCCCAAATCTTGTACAGGGGTGGAGAATGTGAAATTTGGAAAAGATCGACCAAGGGCAAGAAAATAAATTTTGGATATTTGGACATGGCTACCAAACCAAATAAATTGATCTTGTGAGAAGCAACCAAAGATGGTTTGAAGACATCCAAGCAGCTAAAACCTCCAACACATGGACAACCTGATCAACCAGGATATCAGTTGCAGCAGCTGAGCTGTGCATGTAAGCCTCGGTATCACAAAGCAACCCACTTTTCGAGGATACTACCCAGACCAGCAGTATATAGAATCTAGAGTATAGAAGGGAGCTAAAACAGAACCCTGGAGAAGACTATGGAGACGAGGCAGAATGCATGGGCCAAAAATTATTGCCTGTGGTTGGGAGGAATGGAAAGAACTGATCCATCTGAGTGGAAGTCCCGAGATACGAAAGGAAGTCTAATTCGTAAACATCTGGTCTTTAGCTGCTTAGATTCTTACCACTTCCTACATAACTACACCAACTTTCAGATATTTAGTCAGACAACAGTGATTTATCAACCACTTCCAATGTCTTCCATCACCTGAGCTAAAACTGACACTGTAGTTTCAGCAAAAATTGTGCCCTTCTGCACACACTGTTCAGCTACCAAAATGTTGCCCAATTTATAGTCTTTGGAAAGTTTGACATTGAAACCATAACAAACTGAATTTCTTTTGACTGATAGTTCATGTATTGCATTTCTGGTAGACGGATCTGTTAAGTTGGACAGGAAAATGGTGGCAAACAAATTTGTAGTCGATTGGTTAGAGCAGGCACGTTGCAATGCAGTTCAAGGGTTCAAGCTACCTCTGAGATGGTTACATGGTTACTATGTAGGGACCTTGAGCAAGTTCTTCACTTACAATTGCTCAGTGCCGTCGAGTGATGCTTCGGTCATTAGACAGTGGTTCTACCTTTAAAGCTGTCTCTTGAAGCTCTGTGAAAACACCTCAAGTAGATTGTTACTGTGGTCATTTCCTAAGGCTAGACTCAATTTAGGAATGAGCATTCAGTCTTTTGAGGAGTATTTACTGTGTTATAAGGAGGGTATCACCAAATTTTTGTACTAATATCATAGAAAACACTATGGTTACCTGTTTATTATTGGTTTATTATTGATTATTATTAGTGGATGGTGGCATACAGATGTGACATGGTGTATGCTTGTTTTACTTGCAGTCTGAACAAAGCAAGATCACATGCGTCTTGTGTGCTGCAGTGTTTGATACATGTAGATGGTGCGATTGTGTTGAACACGTAGAAGCTGCCCACCTCAAGCTGCTCAAATACAGTTGCCTTGGCTGTGGACAAAACTTTGCTTGGAGAAGTCAGCTAAGCCGACATCGCTTGAACAGACAATGCCCTCTGCAACAGAGCTCGCTTCGCTGTTAAAAGTACTGCAGCTCAGCTATGAATTGACCTACCTATCAACAAGCCTTGAGCTTGACCACACAGAATATGATGTCTTTTGACTGATAAATGGTGGCAAACCAATTTGTAGTCGATTGGCTAGAGCGGGCACCTTGCAATACAGTTCAAGGGTTCAAGCTACTCATGAGACGGTTACTATGTAGGGAGCTTGAGCAAGTTCTTCACTCACAATTGCTCAGTGCAGTTGAGTGATGCTTGGTCATTAGACAGTGGTGCTTAATAATAGTTCTACCTTTAATGTCGTCGTTTGAAGCCTTGTGAAAACCCCTCATAGTGTGGTTGTTACTGTGGTCATTTCCTAAGGCTCGACTCAATTTAGGAATGAGCATTCAGTCTTTTGAGGTGTGTTTACTGTGTTATAACGAGGTATAACCAAATTTTGTTACTATAAATGTCATAAAAAACACTATGGTTACCTGTTTATTGTTGGTTTATTATTGATTATTATTAGTCGATGGTGGCATACAGATGTGACATGGTGTATGCTTGTTTTACTTGCAGCCAAGGGATGTCTCTGGACAGAGCAAGATCACGTGCGTCTTGTGCGCTGCAGTGTTTGATAGACAGTGGGAATGTGTTGAACACGTAGAAGCTGCCCACCTCAAGCTGCTCAAACACAGTTGCCTTGGCTGTGGACAAAGCTTTGCTTGGAGAAGTCAGCTAAGCCGACATCGCTTGAACAGACAATGCCCTCTGCAACAGAGCAATTGTTATAATTAGTTCTATGTTAGAAGTACTGCAGCTCAGCTATGAACTGAATGACCAGCCTCTCCACAAGCCTTGAGCTTGCACATTGAGGACAGTAGTTGAAGCAATACGCTTGTCCATGCCAATAGAATCACCAGAACAGGTTGTTATAAAGTGGTACATTTAATTTTCTAAAGCTGAACTGAATACAATATGAACTTGAGGTGTGATTAGTCTACCTTTTCAGCGTAAATGTTGGTCCAGCAATCACAGTCTGCAACAATGTTCTCAAGTTATCGTGCTAACGAATAAAACTTGTTTTATAGAAAACTGCAAACTTAGAAAACTATGAATCAAAGCTTTCTTAAATGCATCAATCAGTTGCTAAACTGGTAAATAAAGAGACTGCAAGTGGATAAACATTGTCCATGCTGAAAAGTAAATTCACAAACTCAAAATTCATAGAAGTGTTTGAAGTTCAGTCATTAATACACAACTCAAAGATGTTTCAACAGACGAATTGTTCATACAAAGACATGGCCCCAGTCTATAGGTAAGACCAACAATACATAACAATGCTACAGATTTCCAGTTACATTCGAATATGTATGAAACAGTGCAAGAAAGGTGCAATCTTGTGGTATTCTCCCTGTGACAGGATACTCAAGAAAACAATGTAACGAAACCTACAAGAGCACATGGAATATATAGAAAGGTTAGCAATTTTCGCAAATTATTTTAAATAATCTTGAAAGTCCATTTTCTTGATTATGTTGCACTATGCGTCACTATGCATCAGGCACAGTATTGGGCAAAGCAGTACAGAAATCCGTTTCAAACAATCTTATTGCTGTTGTTAAATGAATCCACACTACTGTAAGTTGAATAATACCAATATATGTATAACAAAGCAAGATTTACAAACCATAATGCCATGTAAATGTTTAAACAACTTCTGTGCAGCATTCACTTATATCTTCAGATATGTCCAACAAAACAACTTTTGTCACCAGTACTCATGAAATGAGTACTGGTGACAAACATCATTCAGAAATAATATTGCTCTAACTATTGGGATTATTACATTAAGAGCACACAAAGGGACATTTCAATAGTAAAAACAAGTTATTTTTCATGTAAGTTGATGTCTTCATTCTGTAAATATCAATCAGGATTTATTCTTGCCTCTGAACTGATTAACCCTGATTAAGCCTCGATGGTAATACTGCTTATGTACCCTGGATTTAGTTCACAACATATTTCAGAATTCATCAGTGGGAAACATGCAGTGGATGATCCAAGGGGAGTCATGGGCAATGTTTTTAAAACTTGGTTTACAGTTACAGATAACATTTGATCCCGTATTTGATCAAGCATTTATATATCCACATGCAAGTGAGTCAAGTGACGGCACAGACGATACAATTAGACTTCACAGTACTAAGAACTTTCATTTCTGTGCATGCCGGCATATCTTATATAATTACTAGAGTTGAATGAGTATAAGTTGAAATTGTCTCGTGACACACATTCCAAAAAGAAAAACTAGAAAAGCATAATTCAGACTGTTCAAAGCGGTAAGTTAACACTTTAATGACCAGCTGCATTGGTTTCCCAGTCACTCTTAGAACACGTGCATTGTTGAAATGTTAACTAATTATAACAATTGCACTGTAACCATACTAAGGAATTTGTATAACAATGCTTCATGAGATGCTCTCTCAAGCCAGACAATGGAAGACCATGAAGACCATCAAACAGAATTGTTTTCAAGCTCTTATGTAAAACAGGCAAAGAAAGATCAGGGAGTTACTTTGATCGCTGGCCACCACAACCAATATTAAACTGTCAACACAAAAGAGGTCGGCAATCACATGCCAAAGCGCAAACATACATGAAATGTTTGCAATAATTAGGAGCACAGAGAACTAGTTTGTTGGAATATTTGGCATCTATGAGAAACTGCAGGCATGGATAGCAGGAATTTGTAGCCAGAAGAAATTTGAACTGGCACTTGAAAAACATACATAATTTTTTAGCACATGTATAACAGAAGATAGAGCAAGAGTATTGGCAGGAGTTAGGCACTGTCAAGGCTGATAAGCAGATCATGAGTTAACACAATGCCTATCAGTCAAACAAGTGGTCTGAGATGTCGTAGTACCTACATCCTAACAAAAATACCATGCAATTTGAATGACCATTTATATGGACCATAGAAAACCCAGCCACCTCTTCTGGAACCTTCTTGTACTATTCCTTTGGTAAAAACCCACAAGTCATGCAGTCAGAGGATATATAACTATGCCCCAAACTTGACAGACTGCTATTTTCCCAAAGCGTCTTTCTCACAACACGTCAAATACCCTAAAAGTATTTTCCCAACTTCAAATACTGGGTCTCGTAAGCTGCCATTCATTGTCTTGAAAATCCTGATTTCTCAACACTGTTCTCACTGCTGACTCCACTATCACTGGGCAGTGGCACCGTGACGATGATGTTAGTGGTTTTATTGCTTCAAAAAGACTTTAAAAATCAAAAATTGAATGTTCCTCAATTCTAATTCATGCCAAACTGCCTGACCAAACATCAGAAAAACCAAGGTCTACTAATATAACATAGTAAAATCATATAGTTGAACATGCAAAAAACGTATTTACATTGATTGTACAAAAACAACCCATCTCACAATACAAAAAATCAAAGCCACTCATACAATTTATAAACAAACTGTGCAGATACATTCAAATAAGTTGTAACAGTTCAGTCGTAACGTAACTCATTAAGAATATTTTTATCATAACTTGATTAACAAAGTGCCACTAACTAACAACAAGGCAGCAGTTGATGGTTCTATACAATTCATCAGCATTAAGGGTCTTCTCAAAAGCTCTACATTCTCACCTTCTCAGGGAATTCTCGAACCTGTCGACTACTAAAAGGCAAGCATTAAAACAATCTCAACATTTCTAAAGCATTACTTACAAGCTAAGCGCAAGCAACAAGCTCTGCATGCACAGTGTGACCCATTGCACTGAGAATGGATACAACTTATCAAACACAGAAACATGCAGCAGTGTGGAGTTTTCCTACATTGGTGCTATATAAATGCTTGACTGCACTACATTACAAGTAACATTAAGTTTGGGAATGGAAATCAATACCCGACTTCAATTGAAGCAGTTTCCAGTCGCCCAAATGCATTTCGATTTACTATTCCACTCTAGTTGAAATCTCAGTCAGTTTAGGCACTGGAAAACTCCACTACTTGCCCATCTCCATAGACCAGGCCAAAAGCACAAATACAACTGTATAATTATATATCTCAAACTATACAACAAATTTCCTCTCGGACACAAAAGGCAACAACATAAAGAGGCAGCAGAAATGATTGTCCAACTGGACACATTATTTGCACCAAATAGCCAACAGATATTGCGAGCTCCACTCAACAGTATCAGTTGTCAAAGGCCTAGTCCTTCATTAGGCCGTTAGACTAAAGAACAAGCCTAGGAGCAGCAATTCAATAACTCAACAAACTCTATAATTGCTAATTTCATGCAACATGTTAGGATCTAATCCCTGAATATTGCAGCAGAAAGTCAACTCATTTCCAACTCAGTTGAAATACCTACCATAACTACCAACTTGTTGCAATCAACACTACTTGATATTCATTTTTGTAAACAAAATGGATTGTCAAAACACTTTCAAATTCACATATAAGTGGCTTCCTAATTACAATTCACTTAGTGTTCCACTTATAATAAATGCACAGAGAATGCTTTAGTAAGTGTACAGAATAGCTCCCTTTAAAACAGAAAGTACTAAAAGTTTAAATTATCTGACTATTTATGTTTCAGTTCTTTACCCATCTACATATCATATAGAAATAAATGCAATGCCAGTAAATTTTTTTTAAATCAATCTACAGTTTCAATGCAATTTCATTACACTATGTTACAAGTTTATCAATTTTCATAAATAATAGCTTACAATTTTCCGCAATTTTCCTAAACCGTATGCTACAATGTTATGCCATTTCTCAAAACCAAATGCAAGTAATTTCATACAATTATATTTTCTTGAAACACTGATTCATAATTTTAATGGCAGAATTTTCCTAAATGATAAGCTACAATTCTATGCAATGTTCCTAAATGCTATGCCATCACTACTATAATTCTAAGCCTGCTGCATAGTTTTATAATGCCACCAATCAAACGTTTTCATTTTCATGACAAATTCCGACACATCACTTCATATTTAGTCTCCATGCACAATTACCAACACACAGACAATGGCAAAATCTCGTCAACAACAATCTCATAAATGACCTGACATTAATAACAGATATAGAACAACAGACAATATCATCTTACATCCTCAGTAATTCACCTGTACATGTATATATAAGTACGTAACATCTACGCAATGACGCATGTGTTCTGTTTATTGTTGCAAATAACACCAACAGATCATTTGGTCCACGTGACATGAGATGCTTGGTTTGTTCATTTACAGCCATCTGTTTGAACGCATTTCTATGTATAGATGTATTTCTGTACATAAGTGTGTGTATACGTATGTATATTTGTATGTATGCATGTATGTGAGGCCTCGAATGCCAGGCATCCAACCGCTCTATACACAGCCAGAGCAGCAGGACCTGTAAACATACTTGTATGTATGTATGCAAGGCTTCAAATAGAAGAATGGACTAAGTCCTTATATGGTGTATACGACTCAGTTGGTTAGCCGTTTGAGGTACGTATGTATGCACAGAAGTATGCTCCTGGTAGTGCCTCTATGCTTATCATACATGGCACTTTGTATATACATGACAAAATCGGTTAACATGAAAAGCAGAGGACTAGTGTGAACAATTGATCTTAACAGAATTTTGTCTTAACCATTTGCAATTTCAATTTTTAAAATATTTAATATATGCAGGTATTGTATTGGCAGTCCAAACAAATGATCATTGGGTATAGTAAGCACTCACACCTGGACTACAAGCACTCAGTCAAACTAAACAACACAACACTAACCATCTAATTCTTTCCTAATTAATTCAAAAGATAAGAAAAGACAAACTTGCAAAAATATTTCAAGATACTATGTTAAAATCAAAGTTAACAACAGTTCACGTCCTATGCTATTGCTAAGCACCGAAAGACAAGTCATAACAAAGAGTAAGGTTATTTAGGAGACAAAATTCAGTCAACATAGACCACAACATTACCACAACTGCATTAAGGTAGCAGACAACCGGCTACGATCATCCTCAAAAAACCTTTTACAAGTACCACGATCTTCTACGAGGTTTGGTGACAGTTCCTTCTCTGTTTCAGGTCCAACTGCATGGAACAGTCTTCCCAACCATGTGAAGAACGCGACATCTCTGGGGACATTTAAAGCCCAGCTCAAGACTTATCTTTTTAAACAATCATATGACAGCCATTATCTTTGAACTCAAGTACAGCGCCCTTTCCTTCGGCCTCGGCTGAGCTACGGCGCTATAGAAATCGTCTTATTATTAATATTATTATTATTATTACAACAAGTGGCATATATCTACCACAGTTGACACGTTACAAATAAATTATATGTGCTACATCGTACATTCTGTTTTACACTAAAAGTATTTTCCTTGGTCATTGTTGATGCTGCGAGCTGGCAAGGTTATAAATGGCAAATGTCTCGTCAACCAATAGCAGACAGGCCCAAAAACAAACTATGACCATTTCATAAGCATAGCCAGATTTTAAAAATAAATCCACAGTTCTAGTTACCCAAAGCTTTGCATTGTCTTTTCTTCTATGGGGCTGACAAATATTTTTGTGTGAAGTGATACTGTCATGTTATCATTCATGATAGAGAAAATAATTTACATTAAAACCAATGATGCTGGAACGAACAATGCATCCATTTTGTGCCAACCAATATTTTGTGCTAATCATTTTCATGTCAAGTCTTTTACACTGTACCAGAATCTACACACTGCATCCTAAAAGACCCTCAAGATCAATTCTGTGTATACCGCAACAGCAACGTTATACCATAAGCCATATGAAGCCCATCTGACAATATCCCTATCTGGGCTTCATAAGTCCTGCATAAGGAATTATATGGGACTATAAAATGGGACATAAGAAGCCAATATGGGATTACTGTCATAGTGTCATATGAGCATCATAGGGCCTATTTACGATGTTTCTGTTGGGGGAACATCTTGAATAAATGTTGTGCACCATTAGTTTTAAAGTAAACACTGCCTGGTCTAGAGTTCATGCACAACGAACGTCACTGTGAACAAGCTGGTTCTCGTGACTTCGTGATTATCGGCATCCACGAGAGAACAGTCCACAACAAAATATCAGTTTATACCTTACACAACTTTAGTCCTATTACACATGGCATTGCAGCAACTGTTAAGTTAAACCCCTGAAGTTCAGAGAATCATAAGAAAACAAAAACACTCAAAACTTCAAAGCAACCTCACACAATCAGCATTTAGATAATGTCAATAAATAGTATCCATATTCTTAACATAATATGATATACAATTATACATATATTATATTGATTTATGCAAACTCTCAAAATGAGCATTTAAATCATGATAAATATTATCCATTTAATGTACGATAAACATATACTAAATTCATTGGTATGCGCCAAAACCTTCATGTAACATATTTCATTATAAACGCAACTCGCAATATAGACTCCCAAATTAATAAAATTAATTTGAATGCAGCCTTGTTCAACATTGTGCATGTTATGGCTTCCAGTGTTTTAATAAAGAAATGCCAGCATACATAAACACATTACAATGTAAGTGTACAAGTTGTGCCAGTGTCCTGACATCGTTATCACAATAGCCCAGGTAGTCATAACATAAAATGGTCACAATAAGCGCCATGTGCAAATGCAAAACACAATAAATGTCACATGTCTCATTTGTATATATTCCCAGTTCTCACACAATAACAGTTCCACGTATTCATTACAGACTTTATGTTTACCTTACATATGTAGTACTTGTGCTATTGATTGCGTAATGCGCTGGTGGTTAATGAAGGTGTAAGACAAGAACAAGTGTTGTAATGCACATAGTTATCTGGATTAGATAATGAATGCAGTGTATACAGATGTCATCAAAACTTCTTTAGTCAAATGCGTATATCTGTAAGCCTTGTTTCCCAGAATATTCTTTTAGGAATAAATGCCGTTTAATATCATGTGCCAACAACTGAAAGGAATGGCACAGTTTCAGCATCTTTCATTTCTATTCGATCTTTCTCCAGTCGAGGGCCAATAGCCAACATTCTCAATTTCATCACAAGTCAGTGTTTCCTGTCAAAGTCCTGCACCCACAGTCTGTTCATTCCCACAGTCATATCCACGATCATTAAACTCCAACTCTCACATTTTCAGTGCCACACCCAGTATGGCTAAACTCCAACTCTCACATTTTCAGTCCCACCACACACAGTATGACTATACTCCAACTCTCACATTTTCAGTCCCACCACACCCAGTATGACTATACTCCAACTCTCACATTTTCAGTCCCACCACACCCAGTATGACTATACTCCAACTCTCACATCTCAGACTCAGTCTCACACTCAGTATGATTAAACTGCAACTCTCACGGTTTCAGTTCAACACCCACATGTCTATATCACACAGATTAACTCAGGTCCACCACTTGAGTCCTCAGTCAAAGTCCATTTCCCAAATCCTCTTTACATCCAAGTCCATTCCATACATCATGAGATCAGCAATTCTCATATAAATGTAGCCGTGGGATTTCCAATCCCAAGTCTATACTCATCGTAGCATGGAGGCCCTGGCTCTGACATCTCCCTCTGTGGCAAGCGCGATGGCAGTCGATGGTCCAACTGTTGAGGCGTCCGTGACATTTGTCGTTCTGACGACTGCGGTGTCCGAATCGTAAGTCGATCCGACTGGGTCGAGGGCAATCGTGTGATGCCGTATTCGGGTCTGACGATGTCATGGTGCGCCGTCGGTCGTTTATGCGGCTGGCGGTAGAGTCTGTCGTCAGACTGACATTGTTCCATGGAACTGTCGCTCAGCTGAACGGTGGAAAGAGACGGCGCCATGTCACGAATGCGTGCACGGTGTTCATGTGACGGTTGGTGCATGTGAATGTACTCTAGCTCATCGTCAACTGGTTGAGCTGGAAAGAACAGACTCAATGTTGAACAATGCGTTAGAGCCTTTACATGTAATAGATCTGATAATAGGTTCAACTTCAGACAATTACCTCGCTATGACACGAGTCTCATCGTAAAGCATTGTTTGATATATATGACTCAGTGTTATACATAGTTTCTATGTACTGAGGATAAATTATTATTGTGTATTATTATTAATTGTATGTGAACAGCTACTTAAATATTTATTTTTAGTTACCTGGTACTTAAATATTTATACATGTATACACTACATTATCACTTAATTTTTTCTAAACCATGTCACAACATAACAGTTTTTCCTTTATTATTGTTTTCATTAACCAAAACTTGTCTAGCAACACATTTTTATCACAACTCAGATATGCACAGTTTATTCTATTTATTAACACAAGTACTGCCATCCTGTAAGGAGACACTGAAAGTCCATACTGTGAGAGGCGCTTTATAAATGTTCACATACGATATGTTAACAGTGGTAGAGCTCTAGTGTGGTCTTACACTAACTGCAAAGTATTCAAAAGTTAAGATTACAGATTCAAGTTTTGGCATAAACATGTAGCAAAACGAAAAAAACAATGAAACTTACGTTCAAGGACATCTTTGCAAGCACAAAGAAAACAGCATTTATATAGACCTCTAACATCACAATTTTGGAAACTTTATGATGTTTTATAAGTTGCCAATAATCGGTAGTAATCCAAGCATCATTCCTAATGACTGCTAGGAATCTAATGCACAAGGCACCAATAGCTGGTACACTATATAGCAGTTCAGTCTTTATGGAGCTATATAAATTGGATGATACACATGCATTACAAAATGTACTTAGGATTTACAAAGAAATGCTTTATATAAGCCTTGATTAAAAGACAATCATGATATTGTTTAAAAAATACTCTGAAATCTCAAGGATCTGCTTAAGAAGTGCAGAGTCGAAGTGGATTTGGCGACATGCAGAGCAGATACAAACAATAGGAAACAGACGAACAATTATGGTTGAATTCATGATGGTTACAGTGGTTGACTGTCAAGCCAAAGGATGGGGTTCAAATCCACAATAGGGCAGATATATATTCGAACATTTCTGTTCTGCATGCATCTACTACTGAAATTTCGCTATAAAATATTACACTGAACATACACTGCTGGTCGGAAGATCAGACAGTAAGGAAGAGGACTTGCCACCTGCCTTTACATCTTCCATAATTGCTGAACAATCCAGTGCAACATCGCGGATCTTTAGATAGTAGTATTTAAACTAGTTTCAGACTGGTAGATTAGTCAACACAATACAGCAGCATAACTAGTCAATTTCCAGAATTCTAGGTCAGTCATCTAGGCTAAGGCTGTATAAACTGACAAAACATTAGTAAATATGTTTGAAATGTTTATCGAGTATCACTCACCAGAATCACAGTCATCTCTGAATACGTAGAGCGTACAACTACCAGCCAATATACCGGCAAGCTACAGGAAAACAACAAATGGTTTAGACTCAAATTGAAGATGCATAACAGAATTTCAGTTCTATACAAAACAGAAATTCAGTCTCTTTTCAACAGTTTTGTTCAACCAGACTTAAAACCTCTGAACTGACTGCCATTCCAAGTTTGATATCGTATCATCATCTTCATCATCTGTTCCTGATGCCACACATTTTGCCACAACAGGTGCAAATAAATTATCTCCAGTCCTTCTATTTACTTAATGTCTATCCATCGCAGTCATCATTCACAAACATAGCCTACTGTAATTGACATTGCAGTACTCTTATTATGTCTGCTTTGTATTTTTCAAAGTGATAAAAATGATTATGACTTGATGAAGATTAATGATGATTCCGATGATTCAAAAACGAATATCATAAATATTAGCCATTCAACATAAACTCTACCATCAAAATAAATGGCCAACCTAAATCAATACATAATAATAAGCATCATTATTCTAGATGTATTCCAAATTTTAGCAAGTGAATAGATGATAGATAAATTCACAGTTTGAGCTACAGTACATACCGACAGCAGGCACTCAATGCCAGCGTGAATGACTTCCACGTAATAATACTCTAGAATACAACCAACGTAGGTGGTTGTACTTTGGTTAGTCGTCGCATCATATGTCTCATTGGCATGGCAACCAATTCCATGGCTGTACCACCAGCTCTTGCTCCCAGTTCCCATGTTCAGAATGGGACTTTCCTGGAATCCAAGCCACCACACAAACACTCAGTCCAGTAATTACTTTAAACAAAAGCATGAGCAGCAACAAATATCTATTGTTATTGCACTCTCCATTAGAATCATAAATGTTACTATATTACAAGAATGCCACCATAGTCATATAATGATATCCTCATAACATAATAATACTCTACCTAAGAAAGTAATCTTTATCATATACTTTACAAGTATTCAAGCACAGATTTTACAATACAGCACAACTGCAGTTTGATAATGCTCTGTTAAAAAGTGCAGAATCCAGTCAAATAGTTTTGCTGTTATTAGATCTTTTTTAATGATATATAGCTAATAATATCCTTATAATATGATACTCTAACAAAGAAAGTAATAATTACAAGTATTCAAGACAGATTTTACAATACAGCACAAGAGCAATTTGATAATGCCCTGTAAAAAATGCAGAGGCTCAAATATTTTGCTGTTATTAGCTCTTTTTTAACAATAATAGCTAACCACAGTAAATATTGATAAAAACATCACATTGTAATATTTATAAAGTACAAAAATGATTCTTTGTGCTTTGCCATAGGGTGCTACAGAAAATGTTGGAACAGTTGAGATCAGATTAACAATATACATGCAATTGACAATATTAATACATCCATTATCCAAGGGACCCTGGGAAGTCCTTCACTCGGTCTAGAACATGCAACGTTGAAACTCCGATTCAGTGTCCACGCTGTTCCAGGCGCCTCCACAAAATGTTGAACATGAGATACTGAAATAAGAGGCACACAAATAAGATCTGTTATTATTGACTTCAGTTGTTAAAGGGGTTTAGTGTTAAGAATGAAACCATGTCACAAGAGAAATTTAAGTGGATAAGTTTATTACAGCAGAAACAAATTGTTAAAGAACTGTAAATTTCCTCAGAATGATTACGCAATGAAACACTGAAGAAAATTTAAATAAATTCTGAAATTCTTTATTATGAGTTTCTTGATTTTCTTACTCGGTCTAGAACACCAACGTTGAGATAGAAGCAGATGATGAAGGCATTCCAGGCAATCCACAAAATACTGAACATGAGATACTGAAACAAGAGGCACACATAATAAGATCTATAATCTAAACTATATTTCTCAAAGTTTGTCCTTCAGTTTGTCTGTCTCACTAAAAACTCATGAATGCAACACTGTAGCAATATGATATTTTCACAGAACATTTACCTCAGAATTTCTAGTTCAACGCAACTATTTTCAGCTCAAACTGTCATTTTGATTCTGAGATATGAACATTGGAAGTTCACATATTTTACATTGAATCCCGTTAACAATCACGCCTGCCATTGACAGACCACGTGATATGAAGGCGGGGCTAAATATGCAGATCAAGCTGGAATGATATATAACGGTAGAGATAAACCGTGTGAAGCCAGGTATGAACGTCTAATCTAATGTAAATGTACACATTTTTCCATAGCGGCCATATGGCCTCGATCCTGTTGACTTTTCAGTGCATTGATTGGGTGAGATTTTTCACCATCTAATGTTGTCAGTATGATTGCCTTTCAGCATAGCTGTCTTTCACCATGATTGCTGACCAGTTTAGCTATTAATGAAACCACAGAATAATTTCATTATGTACTCCACAGAGTTTTATGTACACTGAGTTTTACATTACCAACCATAGCAACCAACATGCTAACAACAACTGTTCCAAGAAGTTTACACAGTTAACAGTGTCAACAACCACAGTTTTTATCTTTACCATAATTATGCTAATAACAATATCATTCATCTTCACTTTTCTTAAAAGTTAATTAAGTACTGAGACTCACTGAGGTAATGATGAATGGCCGATGCTGACAGGCACCAAAGAAACCGGCAATTATGAAGATAATCTGAATGAAATTGGCAACAATTGATGTCCACATGTGACCGAGAAAATCAAACACCTGCCTCTCCACGATAGCCACCTGTTTTAAAACACACATACACGTTCTTACTACTTAGTTATTTGTTTGACAAATTTAATGTAGCACCTCTCAAGTACATCAATGAATACATCGGCAGATTCGCCGAGACCAATCACATATCCCAGTATATGCATCAGGTATTGCACTGGCTTCCTTTCCGACAGCACATCTCATACAGGATCGCATCCTTGAAGTGGCGGTGCTTATCAGGCTGGGCCCCTCTTACCTGCGTAAGCTTTGCCGCCCTCTTTCCTCTTGCACAGGCCGCCGAGCACTGTGCTCCTTTGTCCAAGGTGACCTGGCTTTATGACACAACTCGTGACCTCCCAAACTGTTACTCTCAGTTTCACCAACTGTTGAAGATTGCTTTTTTCCGCATGGCCTGGGTCGGGAGCGCCTCTGAATAAGGATCTTGCAGGTGCGCTATACAAATTTCGATTGACTGATTGATACATACATCCATACATACACGATAGTCTGCTACAGCAATGAGACAACACGCAAACAAGAAAAGTTAAATTTCTAACGTTTACAAATTTTATTCGGTCCAACCTAATAAGCAAGTGAACTCACCGCCTGAAGACACAGCACAACAACGAACAGACATCTGGCGCCCATGCGACAAGCCATCTTCGCCCCCCAGGGGCCTGTCACCCGCAACGGGCGATGACTCAAGACCTGTCCTCATTAGACTGAAAACTGCGGCCAAGATACCTTAAAAGAACCTGGAATGACATAACTGTAATTTAAGACACGTTCCTTTTATTTTTAGAATTGTCATTACAGTATTATCATAATTAATCATCTCCTCGAGTTTTATTTACGCCGGAAGCACTGCTCGCGAACCGCCATCTTACGAAGGCCAAAATAATACAGCGTTCCCATTATACAATATTTTCAGGTACTACCAACTACTTCAGAATAATCAGAGGACCATCGACAATGTCACCAACCTTCGGAATGAAGATTTGCAGACTAGAAAAAACAATTACTAGATTGTTCTATTATTGTACCGAACAAGTAACAAAGCAGCAGACTCATTTGACACTTGCTAACAACGTTATTATTAGGCCTAGCAAATGAGGAAGAAGGCATGCAGCCGTACCAGATACCGTCAGATACCACAATTCTTAACGATTATAATTAAATTATTATACAACTTTAACACAATAAGTAAATGTTTCAGAAGAAATAACCTAAACTTAGAAAGAAAGGCAAAACGCTCTGACCTACATGGAAATTGATTAGCAACTAAGGGTCGAGGTGGCCGAACGTCGCCCTTCGAACCATCTATTCCATATGCATATCATTATAAAGCAAGCGTCAGAAGTAGCTGCTTTGAACTGATTTACAATAATTCTTAACCGTCATAAATGTCTATTTTGTAAACTGTGAGCGTTAGTCTCACAGTAAGGGCCGTGAAACTATGTGCCTTTATGAGTTAATGAAAAGACTACAGTCTTACTTACATGATGAGTCGCTTTTCCGATTTCAATTCTAATCGACATTTAAAAGTGTTTTGTTTACTTTCTGAAACAGTTAGAAAATATAGTTAGAAATAGTTTTTATTATTTATTATTAAAGTGAAACATGACGGATAGTCCTATTCTGTGTTTCCAGCACTGTCATTCAGGGACGAATACGTACTGTGTGTCGATGCCTTCCGTGTGTCCGGAATGTTCGCTACCGCTCTTAAAGTCTACTTTTAAAATTCCGCCTTTTAGGCCACCTGGACCGTTCGTAGGCTCAAGGCAAAGCCCATATAGTGTGGTCCTCAAGCCTACAGTTGGCACTTTTCTTGTGTAAGTTTTCATATGCATTCTTTCAACTAGAAACCTGCAAATGCAGTGCAAGATTAACTGCATTTTGGACAGTTGCAGTTTTGTCATAACAGACCTGTATGCCAGATTCCAGTGTTGCAAAATTGAGTTTTACTGTTGAATGTTGACCACTCATGACAACGAAGGATTTGTAGGCCTACTCTTCCAGCAGCACTTATTAGTCCTCAGATACGGTGAATCTAAGTTAAGTCTAAGTTTTGAACGCCTCAGCCTAATATATCGAATAAAGCCAAGACAGTCCTTTTCAATTTGGGGATGTCAGTCTGCTTAATTAGGCTTGTAGAGCATCCGCACACGAGAAAGAAATAGAATTAATCTTTCAAGAACAAATTTGTGTCTTTGCAGAGATTATATCAATGGTTGTAACCTTCATGTTGGAGTGACCGACTCTTTTGGTGAGTCTTGGCTTCTTTTAAAATTGTCAGATGAAAGATGGGCTTAACACTTTCATAGACACTTATAATGAATTCCCTCCCGATAAACGTGTATATCATCGTTATACAGTAACAGCATTTCGAAATCAACATTTTGCCTTCTCTTCAACGGTTGAGCCATATATCTAGAATAGCCTCCATATATAGGTCTGTGAGTCCTTGTAGCCAGGGACTACATGCACCTTCTTCAACACTTAAAACTGTACTTGTTTGGCATGGCTGGACTAGTAGCAGCTCGGAGTATGTGTCTAAGAAGATCTGTACAAATACTCTTAATAAATGCATTTCCTTACAGATTGTAACTTTATAAGGAATAACTTTTCAAATAACAGACCATGTTTCAAATCTCACGATAAAGGGTGAATCTGATCAATTGCAGTTTACTTTATCTTGAAAAACTCTTTGCTGATTATTATAATTATTGTATTTAAGATTTATGAAGCACAAGTTTTTAGTACTTTTAGCTTGGTGACTGCTGTTTTTCTGTCTCATACCATAGGCATCACCTATGATTTTGACAGCCATGGTGTCAATCGCAGTTTTCACGGGTGGAGTCAGGTGCTGGCAGTGGAGCTGACGGACTATTTAGATGAAGATAAATCTGCTCTCTGGAACAGCAAGCTACATGAGTTTACTGGATACGAATGTTGGTTACCAGAGAGGTGGGTTTCTTGATTTCATCTCAATTGCTAATTACATGTTAGCACAGTAAGTGAAACAGAGAGAATATATAAGAATGGGAGTCATAATTTCCAGTTTATGCCTGCGTGATCCAAATTAGGACTATCCTTTTTCCAATTTGGCTGGTTGGCCTTTTACTGAAGATTTATTTTCGTAGCAATTTAAATGTGTCCAGCCTTTTCCAGTTCCACTGGTCAGCACATCAGTGAAAATTTGTTTTGGGAGTAATTTAAAATTGTCCAGCCTTTTCCCAGTTCAACTGGTCAGCCTGTTACTGAAGATTTGTTTTAGTAGATATGTACCAAGAACCAGTAATTTCCTTACAGATTGTGTATCTTAGTACCTAAATTTAAGTTGCTTGCAGCACTTGTCAAAACAATTGCCTAAAGTGATTCCATTTTTTATAGATATTCGGAAGATTCGTTCAACTGCTATGACTTTGTTCTTGAATTCCTGCGCCTGATGGGTCTCCAAGAGACACTTCCTTGCATTGCAACTAAATTGGATTTCTGTCGAGAAATGGTTTTGCCTCAGACAACACGAGCCGCTAAATATATCTGGCTTTATCGCCGAATTTTACAAGAAGGACCCGTCATCAGCAGTGATACGGCTACGTAACTCTGCAATCAACATTGTATAAAATAAACCGTGGATAAACAGTGTTCATCTGTCACTCAGGGGCTTCTGGCTAATCACTTGTACCATGACAGAGGTCATTGGCTAAGGACATCTGCACAAAGGAGAGGGAGGAGTCACCCAACTTTGCACGGGGAGAGCTTATGCCCAATGCAGACACGTCTACATCTACTTGTGGTACATGTAGTTATTTCAGTACAGCATGTGCATTAAAGACCAACCCCCAGTCAAGCAATTTGTACTAAATTGGATCTATAGTCCCTTTGTTGGATTGGGCAGTAGAAATGTACTCCACCCCTTAGCACAGTTAGCCCTGCAAGATCAAAGGGTAGCATAGTTTATAACTTAGTACTCCATTGGATTGTAGACTTCAACTTAGAGGGATGGGAATGGTAATATGAAATGCCAACAAGGTTAAGGGAGGTAATTTTCTGCACACCCGTTATGGTTCAACCAAAGTTGACCAGCTGACAATATATCCCATTGGGCGAATGTATGGGAAATGCGATCAAACTCAGTTCAATGACCATGGAGTTGAAGCAACTTACAAATAATGTAACAGATAAGTTTGTGCATTTGAACTACAGGTCATTTAGACAGAAGCCGCATGCACATAGTTTATAACTTAAGTTGCTGGAACAAGTCAACTTGCCTTCCAGCAGCACATCTAGCGAACTTGATGGAAGATGCCACAATAAAGGAGAGAGGAGTGCTAAAACTTAGATGTTAATGTTTTGTACCATTGGTCATCTCATCCAAATTTAACATCCCCCACAGGAGCCTAAAAGCAGGGGACATGACGAAGTGGATGATGAAAGCAGGCTTATATCCTTGTTGTAGGCCCTTGGCAATTGACAATAGGTGCTGGACTTGGCCCAGTGCATCACAGGACTTCCTGCGTACTCTCTAGCTTATGTGTGCACAAACAACTTGCCCAGGGTCATTTCACGTTGTCATACCCACAACCACATTATTATTGACCAAGCATGTTACCGATGGACTACCTTTGGCCCAGAATAAATATGGAGACCTGTGGCAGGCAAGACATCACTTTTCCTTCACAGATACAGTAGTTCTGATCCTTTATATTTTACAAGACCCAGCCTACAAATTATTAAGAACAAGTCAACCTATCCATCAGATGACTGTTTTATTTGCAATTTCATTCCACTATCACACTACAAATCATATGTAAATTGCATGAAGCAGATGGACTAGCCGCAAACATAGCTCATCCTATAAATTCCACAGCAAGAGTTTCAATCACTAATAATCTATCAACCTTTTGTCTAAAGTTGAGTTCACCTAATCATCAGAAAGTAGTTTACACACTGAGCTCATCTTGAACAGAGAACAGAATTACGATAATATTTAAATACATGACACAGTCCGTGCAACAGAAAAAGTAGAAAAGGTGCAAAACGTAAACTTAACATTCAAGCCCTGGTATTTATGATATATCACTATGCATTTCAAGCAGAAGGAAGTGAAAACAGTTGTGAAAAACGCAACTTAATATTAAAACCATAACACTCGTAATAATTATATTATTATGTGACATTTACTCGAAAAAACGGGAAAAGGTGCACCTAATTTAGACTTAACATTCAAGCATTCACACGAGTTTTCTGAAGCAAAAGCAGAAGTGTAAAAGGTTGCACAACTTCACAATCAAGCTTTAAAATTTTATATTAGTAAAAGATACACAACATCTGTCCAAAACCATACTTTAGAACTAACAGTTGCAAGTTCTTTAGAGAACTGTATTTACAAAATTAACACTTCAATTTGCAAAGAACATTACTGTAGTTTAATTAGAACAGATTCTGAAGCAATCCAAATCTAATAAGTAAATATAATTAGTCAAATTCAAGCAAAACTGGATGCCCTAATGAAACAGTAATCACAACTGGTTAAATCTTCTTAACACATGATGATAGAGTATGCCTTTCAATTTAATCTTTTAACTCCAAATGTGGTTTCCATGTAGCACTGAATAATGAACAATGCAATACGAGCCCGATGCATTAACAACATTCAGTAAAATCTGGACTCCTCATATTGTCAACTTTGCATAGTCATTTCCTACACAAATTATTATTATTACGTATTTAGTAAGTGCCAATATCTAATGACCACGCATCAATCAATGGCACTGAGCAACTGTAGGTGAAGGGCTTGCTCGTGGTACCTACACAGTAACCGTTTCAGAGGAGGCTGCCTTGAACCCGTGCATTACAAGGCGAACGCTCTAACCATTTGGCTACCGTGTCCCAGATATTCATCTGCACATTTGTGTTGTTGTTAATATACATTAATTTTATTCTTAATTATCATTCAGCTTCCTTTTAATTTTGCTTAAAATGAAAAAGATTGCATAATCTCGGCCTGGCTTTTAATAATCTGCCACACCATAGTAAATATCTGTTAGGTGACAATTTCAGCCACTTAAAATTACCCGAGATCAAAAGCATGGCAAGCAGCATTTTAATTTATTTTCTTATAAAACTAATAATTAAACCTCTACATTGTTGCACTTACAGATCAGTTTTACTCTTTCATAAACAAGCATTGTCTATTTTAAAATCTCAAATTCATTACACTTGACACCGTCCCAAAGCACTGCACCTTGCCATAACAGCACATGCGGTAGGATACAATCCAAAGTGCGCCATTTCTGGGAACTATGAGGTATTTCACGCATAAGCAGAGGCTTGCATATAAAATTTCAAAATAAATAGACAAATTTACAACTGTAGCAGCCACCTCGAGAACTACAACCTATGCGTGCAACTAAAGGGCAATTAATACAATTACTTGGGACGCACGGTTCAAGTGCAACAAAAACCAAAATTTACAAAAGTAATAAACAGTTATTACCAATAATAAACAGTTATTACAAATAATAAATTTATTACAGCTGATCTGCAAGACAGACAACAATGTATCCAGAGAGTTTAACGACCTATCGATTCCTACACCGTGCTCTTACAGGAATGCGACTGAGGGCCAGCATTTGGCATCGACCTCTCTTGACAAACCTGGGGTCAGCTAGCAGCTAAGGCCGTGCTACGTGTCGATGCGATCTGTGCTGAATCCGATCAGACTCTGACTCTGTTCTCGATCCGGTTCACGCAATCTGAAATTAAATAATGCACATTAGAGCCTCTGTGGACTTTTGAAGAAATGTCTCTGGATTTGTTTTGAAGAGGTGGTATAAGAATTTGTGATTACAGTAAGAGTTAAACTGTTGCACTGCTATCTTAATTAAAACTAAACTAAACTATCATCTAGTAAAAGAGTCCCCAAGTAATATGACTGTCACAACAGTATGAAACACAACTACACAAAAGATTCTGTCTAGATTAGACAGTCTAGTGGTTAGCATGTCGGACCGTCAACCCAGAGGACAAAAAGCTTTTTCAAGATATCTGTTCCATTGCAGCCTCTAGTAAAGTCAGCTATAAAATGAATACACTGGCTGCACTTGGTAGCAAAATGAATATCATATACTGACCATAGACTGTCAGTAATGGTAATGCAATTTATATAGCACCACTTCAAGGGAGACTCATCAGAGGTGCTTGAAGGAAGATCAGGCCGCAAAGGAAATGCAGCCTACATATAGTGAAGATACTAATTCTTAAAACCCACGACTGGCTCTCAGGTTCAGCTTATGGGACTGGTCTTCTTAGATCCAAAAAGAAGTTGATAAGCAAAAAGAATCAGATTTTTACCTGAAGAAATACCGTCGCCGAAATATGCAGTGGAATGTTTTTCGTAATGCCATCCAAACGGGATCGCAGTTGTCATAGTGGGAGAGCAGACAGACCGCAATATAAGCCAGAAACACTGGACCGATCCCAATGTAAAACATCCAGTTGTAATTCATCTGACAAAGAGAGATATGTCAACAATCAAACCAAAGATCCTCTATGTTGCCAGTACAACACTTTAAATTGAATCTGGAAACTTTAATCTTTAATGCATGAGACATCAATCATTTGGTTGCTTCCAATCATAACTGTATTCCAAAATGACAGTCGTTTGACATAACCTTGCAGTAGAGATATGTCACCACCTACAGCTTCTGCACAAAAATCTAATATCTGACACTGTAGTCGATTGGTTCGAGTGCTTGCTTTGCAACATACAGTGTAGGTTCAAGCTTCCCCTGAGATGGTTACTGTGTTGGCTCCTTGAACAAAACCTTCACGGACAACTCCTAAGCACCATCAGTTGATCCTTTGTCATTAGACAGTGGTGTTTAATAAATATAGAATTAATAATTTAACCTAATCAAATTAATCTAATCTACCATGATCTTACAACCCCAATGTCACCAGTAAAAATCCTCAGAACTACAATCAGTTGCAGCTCCCAAACACTGATCTAATCTGCCAAACAACCCGTCACCAGCATAATTCATCGACACAAGCAGCACCTATTGTTTCACAAAAAACAATCTAATAATCTTGAATGATCTAATCACTTGTTTCATAAAAGTGGTAATGGCATAAAACATCAGTCAAAATGGAACCAAAGCCTAACCACAAACCCTTCATCAGAAGTTCAGAGGGACAGGCTTACCAGTATTTAAAGACATGTTTTATCGACAATAAATAACAAAGTTGCCACATGTGGCCAAACTCAGTCTCATGTCTTCCCAGACGCTACGCAGGCTTCTGCCAACCATGGCCAGTAATTTCCTACCCTTCACAGACACTGTTGAGACTTTACAGAGTAAAACTGAAGTTAAACAGCAGCAGGATATGCTAGTTTCTGTTACCTCCTTGAGATAAACGCCAGCGATCGTCGTCATAGGAATCGTCAAACCGAGAGCCAGTGTAGCAATCAGAGATGATGTCAAGAAACAACCCCTTAAAAAGTTTACATTTACCATAGAAGCAATTGGAAAAGCAGAGGAGAATTTGACTTCAAAATATAGATACCTGTTAATAAATTACTAACATTTAAGTAGGAATGGTAATATAATAACAGAAGAACATGTAGATTTATACTTAATTAAAGCAGTGTCATAAATGCAGTTTACAATGAGTTTACACAAAAGCCTTAAACAAACCTAATGCAGATTTAAAATTACTGTAATGCAAAACAGGTTAAGCCAATGAAGGGTTGGATAGAAAGAATGACAAATAAACAATAAATAAATGACTTTAATTGTACATCATAATAAATACTATTGAGAGCTTTACATTTGCTAATATAAATATTTAAATTAAGCGAAATTTATAAAAGAACATTACAAACATACTGTTATATTATTAAACACAATACCAGCTAAACATAATGAAAACTTACAAACTCTTCAAACCATGGATACCAATAAATAAATTATTAAAAATTAAGTAGGTGTGGTAATAGACAAGTACCAGAGCCAGAGTAGGTTTGAGATGACCATTCCCACAATGCCATTGAGAACAAGAAGAAGCCATTCAACAGGGTCTGGCCATTCAAGTCTTTCTGCATTCGTGAAGTGGAGAATGAGGAGTCCAGGCCAAAGGAAGAGAAGCGTAAAGAATCCCAGGAATCCTACAACAACCAAACAACATTCCATCACTTAACCCAAGTTTACACAGCATTGACAATTAATACACAAATTTACAGAATGACATCAACTAGAAATTTATATAGCGCCACTTCAAGATCAAATTAAACAGAGCACACTGTCAGCTAGTCTAGTATCTATCTATCTATCTATGAAATTTATATAGCGCCTCTTCAAGATAACTACTCAGATCCACGCTCCCGACCCAGGCCCGGTCAAAGAGGAAGGTCTTAAGCAGTCTATAGAAAGAATCAGAGAGGTCTCGCGGGAGAGAACGAAGGTCAGAGGGAGGCTATTCCAGAAGGAAGGACCAACGATCGAGAAAGCCCGACGCTGTCTAGTAGCAGAGCGGGCATGCGGAACTATGAAGTCACCCCTAGAGGCCGAGCGCAGAGATCGGCGACCAGAGCATGCCGAGGTTAAAGTGAAGAGCTCCCGGAGATAAACAGGTGATCTGCCCAGAACACAGTGCCAGACAATGGAGGAGACCCTATAATGGATGCGCTGCTGGACTGGGAGCCAGTGGAGGACATCACGCATAAATGCAGAGATGTGGCCAAACTTAGGGACACCACCAATTAGACGAGCTGCCGCCCGCAAAACGCCTTCCAAAGGATGCAAACGGACTAGGGGAAGTCCACAGTAGAGCGAAGAACAGTAGTCCAAACGATTACTAACAAAGGAATGGACCAGAGTGGAGGCAGATGAAGAAGAAAGAAAGCGAGTGACAACCCGCAGCTGGCGCAGGTGGTAGTAGCAAGAACGAGTCAATGCCGTGATGTGCCCCGTGAAAGAGAGTTCCTGGTGCAGGATGACCCCTAAGTTGCGGACCGAGGTGGAAAAAGTAAAGGTAGGAAATTCAGCGGAGAGGGACTCCAAGTCCAGCTTATCCAGCTGCTGGCGAGTACCAAGCCAGATATATTGAGTTTTTGAAGGATTTAAGCGCAGACGATTAGTATATGATATATATGTCATAAAAAACAGAAATTTTGAAGCATGAAAAAATACTGTACACAAAACTACAGGTACCAGTGGCAGGTACACACACACTGAAGCCAGGCAGTGAGAAACATAATCAGAGAATAGGTAAGTTTTCAGTTTAGTGCAAACTATAGTCTTTCACCTTGTCACCTTGTGCTGTCAGCTCGTGGAACTTTAGCGACCTTCATGAGCAAGCCTCTCCATTTCCTTCTGTCCGCCGTCGCATCTCTCAGTTCTGCCAAATTCATTCCAGTTGTTTCATGTATCTCGTCCATCCACTTTTTCCTTGGTCGTCCTTGTTTTCTCCTTCCCTCTCCAAATGCTAACATCATTTCCTTTTCCAGTCCATCTGATCGCATGACATGACCAAAGAACCTCAACTTTGCTCTTAGCACTGTTTGTTGTAGTGTCTCTTCCTTCTCAATTCCGATAGTCCAGCGCACCCAATCGTTGGTCTTTTTCTCTTTCCATGATATTCTCTGCATCTTCCTCAATATCCACATTTCGCATGCGTTAATCTTTTTCTCATTTTCTTGGTCATTGTCCATGTCTCGCTACCGTATGTTACTGTTGGTATGATCAAAGCCTTCACCAGTCTTTTTTTGTGTCTATACTCACATGTTTGTCCTTCCATATTTTTTCCAGACCATTCATTGCAGCTTTTCCTATCGCCACTCTACGATTTATTTCCATATCACATTTTCCCTCTTTTTCTATAACTGATTCCAAAAACGTGAAGTTAGTTACCGTTTCTATTTCCTCTCCGTCTACTTCAAAACTGTCCTCCTCCTCTGTTGTCATGATCTTTGTCTTTTTATATTGAAGTAGAGTCCTGCTTTCTCACTTTCACTCTTAAGCCTTCTTATCAGTTCTACCAAATCGCTTTTTTTACCCGCCAATAATGTTGTATCATCAGCGTATCTCAGATTGTTCATTTTTCTTCCCGCTATCTTTATTCCTTCCTCAGCCTCATCCATTCCCGCCTGCCTCATTATCCTTTCAGCGTACATGTTAAATAGGAAAGGAGACAGAATGCATCCTTGCCGCACTCCCTTCCTTATCTTAAATCTGTCAGTATCTCCATATTCAGTCCTTATCACCGCTATCTGATCTTCGTACAAACCCCTAAGAAGTTGTATCAAGTGTTTCGGTATTCCCATTTCTCCCAAGGTTTTCCACATCAATTCATGATTAATGCAGTCTTTAACAACTCCATTATACCTGTACTTAACTAACACTTTAACGATAACCATGTTCTAAAAGCGACTGGGAAATAATGCAATTCAGCAATAAAGTGTTAAGAGCTGCTGTGAAATGTAATGTAGTTTCCAAACAGCAGTCAAACTAGATAGCAGTTACAATGCTCTTTCACTAAAAGCAGAACAAGAAACATTGTATGTTTTATAGTACTATTGAGCAAGTTTAATGGCATTACTAAACATCAGGACGTCCAACTTCCATGCTATACACTGTGTCCCAGTTCAAGTTATTTACCGTGATATGAAAATATTACATCCACACATGCAAGTAGCTAAAGACCTTGATATATCTATACATACAGATACATGCACACATAAATACACAATAAATACAAACATACAGATACATACATATGTAAAACATACAAATACATACATAAAAGGATGTGACTCACGACTCACCATAGAACATAGGCATGTTCAGTTTCTCTTCATTGTCAACCATGCGACGTAAAAAGACAAGGAAGAGGGCAAGCAGCAGTGCCCCCATGACTGACCAGATGACGCCCCAGTTGAATCCCATGTTCTCCCTGGTTGACAGACTCATCAGAACTATGCCTCCAATGCTGCACAAAAAAGGTCAGTACAAAAAAACGTTGTAACAAAATAGATCATACAAATGCTGGTACAGGGTTTTTGCAAGATACAGAGTAGAAATCCTTTAACTTTAAGTTACTTAGCATCGTTCAAGACCTTCTTCTATTTCGAACATGAAATCCAAATCTGCTCACTTTTGATATTACCACATAATAAACAAGTAAAAACAAATTTTCAGTTGAGTTAAACAAAATAAAGACTATTCATCGCTGCCCACAACAAACCAATGCAACTTAAATCTGATATTCAACCCCATGCACTAAGACAAAGGCAAGTATAACCCAGGGGTGAAGGTTAGAAGTTGTCTGATGTCTCAGTATAATATAGCTAGATTTTATCTGTTTACACCTTACAAGCAAAGGTTCCAATCCATAAACCTCCATGACTCAACCCAACAAGTGCACAGGTTTGGTAAGAAAAGACCTTGTAAAAATAACAACATCAGTCCCTTAAGCTAATGCTAAGTCTCAATCTTAAACCCATTGTATTTTAAGCAGCCACGGTGAAACACGTCAGACAACGCCACACCTTTTTTCAATTAAATTTACTGATCACCAAATACAAAATCATGTTCATTTGTTGCAGTACTTCATGGGTGTCAATGGGTAAACACAAAAGGAACAGTACTCTTCCTCTGGGAGGGTCACCCTTTGCTGTTACTATTCCCATATACAGCAACACTGACCATCAAAGCACGAATCTAAACCAGTATTTATCAACCATTCATCAAATGTTACACACATACTACATATCTCATCAGCATATGATGACTGGCTGCCAATCCACTCCCTTGCCACCTAATCTTCCCACTGACAGCACAACAGTGCATACCCCAATAGGTCATGCCAGAGAGGCAGAAACAGTTGACACAACTTTCTGCCTTGACAAGGATTTAAAACACGACTCCCCAGCTGACAGTCCACAATGTTATTAACCCAATGAGGAATCGAAATGGAATTATTTCTCTTAGCCACTTCTTGGTGCCTGAAATGAAGATACGAGAAATAAGAAGCACCTGAAGGCCACAGCAACGAGCTTTGACAGAGTGAATCGGTCGTTGTTGGTGGCAGGAAAGACGGAGGCGAGTACCAGAGTAAAGAGAGCGGAAGTCGACAGAAGAATCGTCACGACGCCGCTCTTGATGTACTTGAGCGACTGTTGATAGCAGAAATTACCAAAGAAAAACTACAACAGAAAAACAATATCACCATATAGCACAATGCTACCACAACAGCATAATGTAATTTGTAATTGTAAACTTGTATAGCATGTTTCCAAGAGATACTACACAGATGTGTGCTCTACACTAACCCAAATGATTTTAAAGTGTTTAACACAAAAACAATCCATCAGGAAGTGAAAAGTCATAACTGGTAACTTAGTCGGTAACAGTGAATTTATAGAAAGGTGATATAAATATACCAAGCATCAGCTCGAAAACACCCAAATACGGTACCAAGAAACGTCGCCCACTATGCCAGTAGCTGAGGTGCAAATTTTGAGGTGAATAGTAATTAGCTTGATATAACATTTGATAAGCAATAGAAACCACACAATTTCCATAATGCAAAACATGATTAAGTAACAGACAAGAAATGAAATTCAACTAGAAGGTTATATTTACATTTATTAGACCTGAAAATATATAAAAAGGACACCATGTCTCAACACTACATATGAATGCAAGGTGCTAGTAATGCCTCTTGATAAAGGCAATCTTGATTGGATAGTACTTTCCTTGCTGCCCATCTTCCTCATTGGCATCCATAGCTTCGATAAGTTGGTGTAATCATCAGTAATAAATGTTTAATCAAGTTTCAACAAAACCAATCAAAAACTTCAAGCCATTTATAACATATTTAACATCCTGTCATGAATGATACATAGCATTCTGCTCAATTGGTCTGATGCACTTTTCATGACATAGTTCAAATGACAGCAAAACTGGTCAGTGGTCACTTACTATGAAGGAGAATATGACAGCAATCTTGATGATTTGTCTGACGCTCAGCTTATTAGCTGCTTTCAGCCGAGCTTCGATGACTTGCATATAAGCCGCGTAGGACATCCTGGCTAAGATGGCTTCCTCTGCATGGATTTCTAAACAACAATGATACATACAAATAAACACAAATCTAGGTAATGCACAAATTAACATAAAGTCTTCAAAAGTATAGTACCACGTTTTGAAGTACCAAACTGACCAGCCAAAGTGAACATAACCATGTCAAATCAACAACTAGATATTATTTTCAAGCCCGACTTCTGCTGATATGTTGACCCTGAAAGGACAGAAGGCTGAATTGGCCCAGACAGCCTAGTAACTATCTCAGTAACTAGTCACTAACATTCAAGAGGAACATGGTAGCCCGTTCGTTGACAACTAGCCTTGTAACGTTCAGAGATGGTTACTGTGCAGAGACCCTGAATAATTCAATCACAATAGCTCAGTATCGTCGACTGATGCCTGGTAGTGGTTAATAAATGCGTAACAGTAATAATAATAAACAATAATAAATAATAATAATAATAAGTCAGTCCAGAAAAAGGTTATTTTGAGCTAATTTACTGTAATAGTTGTCAATCCTCAAAATATTAAACAAATCACATATGCTGCTATAAAAACTGTAGAGAAACTGAAAATTACACAACCAAACATTTCATACAATGAAATAAGGTTCAAAGGCAGGGTCACGGGAAAAACATCGAAAATGGATGCGAGAGATTTTAGAAAGCTGTAAAGCATACACTTTAAAATGATGCATTAACATTTTATGTTGTGCCTTCAAACTTATGCATTTAATAAGTTGAAGCATCAAAATTAGAAATCCATTTCATAGTCAACCACCCATAAAATGCCTTCTCTAGCACAGTCCATTTCTCGTCTTTCTATCGCCATGTTGGAACTGAGTCACATAACTGAGGATGTCTAAACAATGCTTTAGCCAATATAAAGTAACGACACCTTAAATGATTTTACTTCTGAACTATGGTACTCCATTTAAAACTTTTCACAGTCTGACTTAACCTTTCCGATCAATCCACAGAACGTGCCAAGAGATCAGAGACTCACCTGAGAGATGTCGCACTTCGGATAGCTTACTGAAACGCACAGCTCGAACACGAGTTGATGCTGCAGTCAAAAACAAAGAGCCACCATGACACAAGAGCCACACATTATCTAAACTTACTGGACAAAATGGTGGTTTCATGTGCCCTACTCTCCAGCAAAGGTCTCCTGAACCAAAATATTTCCTGGGTAGTAATAACTAAACTGTTTACTAGTCATAAAGCCAGCTACTTATCTTAAAGCATGCTACTGATCTTATAGCGTGCACACATTGCACAGTCACTAAAATCATGTCATAGCTATCTTACGGCATACATCGTGAGGGCTAAAACTGATCTGTGTGCAGTAATTGTCCAAAACTGGTAAGTCAACATAATGAGGCATTTGTAAAGCAGTATTTTAATGCACTTCTTATAGAGAGCAATAACTGAATTTAAACATAATTATGATCGTTAATAATGCAAGACGATATTATTAGTAATTGTTAGTTTTCTAAAACATTGTCTGAATTTGCAAGATTTGTGATTTTGCACACCATTATTTCAAATTTAGCTTCAGTCATATTTAACAACATTTTACCAGAGGATTTCAACTCCGCCACTGTTTGCTTTCTGACAGTGCCAGTCCCAAGCCTGGATAAAGGAGGAGGGCGACGCTAATGGTCCTTGTTACCACAAAGCTAGTCGTTAAACAGAAAAACCACCACCAGAGGATTTCTAAAGACATTATGCCAACATCCTGACAAGATTTCAGCACATGGAAACCTTGAGAATACTATACAGAACATACGAGATATGTCTTCGGATTCTGTGCTGCTGCCATTCGTCTCGTACCCGGACCTGGCATCAAACTTTATTGGCACAAACACTGGATCACTCTGTAAATACACAGAAACAGAGCAAATTGTTAAATACAGATAGAAAAATGCATACATGTGCATTGTGCAGAATGAATCGAACAACTTCTATGGTATCAAAATGCACAAGGCATCCTCTCTCCCCACATCTCTTCAATCTGCTCAGCTGCTTAATGATGATGATGATGATGATGAATATGACAATTTCTACAGCGCCGTAACACGGCACATGCCGTTACAAGGGCGCTTTGACACGATAACGGACTCAATCAGGATACGCTAACATGAAGTAATGTGTCTTGAGTCTGGACTTAAATGACTCCAAGGATGTTGCTGAACGGATTGAAGGTGGAAGATTGTTCCAACACCTAGGTCCAGCAACAGAAAATGCGCGGTCTCCGAAGCAGGTTTTGGATTTTCGGACCTTCAGATCACCGCGCGCCTCAGATCGCAAAGAGGGTCCTGACCTAGATGACGATACGCCGATGCAGTATGCTCTTAGGTACTCCGGTGCCATGCCATGTAGGGACTTGTACACCAGTAGGGCGAGTTTGTGATCTATACGATACTGCACCGGGAGCCAGTGCAGCACATCACGAAGCAGCGGCGTGACGTGCGTGACGTGTAATGACATAATGCTTATGTCATTACATTCTCTACTTGAGACTTACCTTTTCTAAATTGCATATCCACCTGTCTCTCACACTAAACAGACTGAACTTCTGTATAATGACCTGACTACAGCTTGGATTTGGTGCATCATCATCAGTCGCATTAGTCGCCAGTGGTATAGAGCTAATTAATAAATGACAATTGCTAAGGCATCAATAAATGGTCATTTCAGGTGAAACTGTAGCCAAAAATTAAATCCAATAAGTTACGGAAATCAGAAGTCAAGCAACAGTAAGCTGTATTAAGCATTATAAGCAAATTTCTCGGTGACGCCATAAGCCAACTCTCTGTTTACCCAATAATTTTAATTTTCATTCTATAGTTTGTATCTGAGAGCTTGGGTGCGGTGTGTCATCCTTGAGTTTGAATTTATAATAAAACGAATATATATATAACAGTGTTTATGCCAGTTTAAACAGATGGAACGGTGGCCAACTGCAAATTTAGCAGCCTTTGGCTTCTAGTCTTTAGGTACGATTTGTAGGCCACTGTGTGAAAATTCTCTTATCCACCACCTAACCCATACCAGAGGATCTTAATGTTACAGATGTTTGTTTTGCATGGTTTGAACTTCAACTGAATGATCCTTAATACCACTAAGTACTGTTAACTGACTGATAACCCTATTCCACCTCACATTAATGCAATCAAAGTACACGTTGTATCCATTCTAACCATGTGCACAAGAATTTAGTGTTATTTACAGATAAAAATCAGATTTTTAAACTAATCCTGAAAAGCAGAAAAATGAACTGACCTTTAAGTCAATAAGTGCAAGGTAAACAGAAGCATATATCAGATTACATTTTATGCATTTAATTATTCTTGGCAAAGCTCTGCAAAAGATAGCGAACATCAAGTCACTCTAAAAAATGAAGATGAAATAGTCTGTGACACACTTACCAGGAGTTTCCCAGCATCAATTTTCACATTTTCTCCATCCTTTGTTAGATAGCTCTACATGAAAGATAACAAAAAATGAATGAATGCCTCTGAATAGTCAATTAGTCATTATTGTTAGAGGCGCTTTATAAATGCCCAGATACAAAGCAATACAACCAAAAATGAATGAATGAATGAATGAAACCTAACTGAATCGAATTAAATTTTACAAATGTTGAACAAGAATTCAGATTCAATTATTACACACCTCCACAAACATCATACGAATGGTGTTGGAATGGCAGGATCTTTCAGTAAATAAAGTACAAACAGTAATCCAACTGGAAACACCGTTTCTTTAAGTTCAATAAAACTCAACAAAAAGCCATCAATTTCAAACTGCACATACACATGCACAGTCTGTAAAGAAGTGTGATATTGAGAAAAACTTACAGCATTGTCCCTCCTGCACTGATACCACCACGAGCGATGGAAGAGGAAACCAACTAGATAAATGGCAAACATGGAGCTCTTGACAAACGTATTAAAGTATGTCTTGTCATTGTACTTCTGGTGTGGCTCCTCAAAGAAATACTAAAAGAAAAACCAAAACCAGTGAATAATGCAAATAATACTGTGGGCTACATATCAAAAGGAAAGCCAATCAAAGCCTACAATGTTTTACTCTGATTTTTAACTCAGGTACAGTGCCACTTTCTTCTTTCTTGGCCATGCCACAGTGCTATACAAATAACCTTATTATTATTATTATTATTATTATTATTATTATTATTATTATTATTGTTATTATTATTAAACAGTGTATATAAAAGATGGCAGCTGTGCAGTGGAACAAGAACCCTCCAAGCTTACAAAAGGGCCACAGTGTTGGAAGGTTGAAGACTGTCCTCTGAAAGATCTGAAGTCTTCAAAGTCTCAAAGCTGACATCCTAATCACCTCATTTCCTTTCAACTTCAATCCCTCTCCAGAACAGAGTCAAATCATAGCTGTAGCAATTTATCTCAACTGCATTAAGTACCAACGTTGTTTCAACTTCACACTCTGGCATTCAAGCAATGGACTGCTGAATACTACAACTTAAAGTAAAACAATGTAAAAGTACTGCAGCGTATCACATGACAGGTAACTCCGAAACTCCATTTTCGGGTACTGCCAGTCCCAAACCTGGATAAAGGAGGAGGGCAATGCTGATCACATTTGTTTACAACACAGTATTGTTAAAGAGTAACTATGTTGCATGTGTGTTATTATATGCGCTTAATTCAAAGTTAGTCATAATTCTGGTGGGTGTCGCAATAGTGGGACAGTCACTGAATAGGAATTGGTCATCAAACCCCCACACCACAATATCTTTTAGTCCACCATTGCACATGACAGCCTGCTAATTTGTATAGACTCACAATAGACTCACTAGGAAAATGTCTGATTCCGTATGCTTCACTGATTAGCAATGGTTGCCTGCACCCCACAGGCCTTGGCTTCACAGATGACAACTACCCATTACTAAGCTGCAAGACCGTGACCAAGCAATCTGCTTAAATCATTATAAAATTCTTCAGCTGGGGAACTAAATTCATAGCCCTGGTGGTCTGATCGAGTATCTAGGCATGTCGAAGTTGTTGACAGCTCTGTTTATCATAATACGTAAATCATTATTTTTCAAATCACTATTTTCCCTTGGCTTTCAAGCACTACGATATCTAACTGAATCTTCTCCTGGTGGCTGACTATCCGCGCCTCAGATTCACATTTCTGTGAGAACGTGCACATGTTACAAATTTGATTAATAATTAATAATAATCGTTAATCGAACTCAATTTGGGAAAGCCCATTGCTATTTACTAGGGCTGGCACTGATTATAAAAATTAATCAATCAATCTCCAAAAATTAGCTTTGGTCAATCAATTAAATTTGATTAATTTGGTATGCTATGTAAAGCGTGAAAACTGTTAAAAATGTGGTCACTGAGTCAGTTGCTATTTTCTTCTACAAAGAACTTCAATCATTCTAAACGCTGAAGGTGATACGTCAGTGATGTGCTTGAACCACAGTCAGCAAACTGTTTATTGCAACGAACACAGTTAATTTTGTCACCATCTTCGACTTTTCCATTGATCAGCAATTAACCTAAATGCAAAGTGATTGCTTAATTTTCCTCTCAGATATTTCACACTATCATTGTTCGCCACATTGTTTACTCCACCAGGTATCACGAAATGAGCAAACAAATTAATCGAACAAGCCCTCAAATTTTTAACGATTAATCACTTGATTAATCTTTAAAATCCACCGCCCTACTATTCCCACGAACTCTTCTGCCCCATTTCAGGTTTGGCTGAACAGAGAAATCTTAGTTAAGATATCAGTAATAGATAAATTTGTCAGAAATGCTTAGATTTTTAAAAGTTTGGAGACCTGCCACCTCTAGGTGAGCAATTTAACCCATTGCCCCTGAGTAGTTATCTTGAGAGATGATATACAAATATATGCCAAATGAACGAGTGAATGGAAGAATGAATAAATGGATGAATGACTGTAGCTAACTGTACCGAGTACATGATTGACTGACCTTGGGTAGTTCCGACGTTGCCACCCAAATGAGATCGACGACAAGCAAGACAAAAAGACCAAGTAGAAGCCTCTGAGTCTTCGGCAGACTGACCATACTAAACACCATTCCAATCATCCACATTGTAAGCACACCGGATGATGCTCCTAACTGGTCTCCTTATCAGAAACGTCAAAGCTGGCCACACTGCCTGTAACTCAGAAACACGTCAGCAACACAGATAAATCAACGATCAAATGCCAAAACTTAATAACTAATCTTCCTAATCCAATGTATTCTTCAGTAGTATTATTACTGTTATATATTAGACATCAATCTTGAGTAACCTAAGTATATCCTTTATTGAACCAAATGCTAACCACAGCAGTCATTTCAAGTGAAATTTTAGGCAAAAATTATAATACATAGGAGAAGTCTTGTTAAAATCCTGAGTAGGTAAGAGACATCAGAAGTTAGGCCACGTTGGGCAAAAAGTTAAAACAGTTTAAGCTTAAACACTAACAGCATAAAACTCAAACAAATGATTGCCAGAAGCAGTGGTGTAGCTTTTCACTTCTTGCAAAATATCACCCTAAACGTAGTCTTTGTAGATTATACATGAAAAAATGCAATTAACTTATATTTCTCCAATCTAGTGCAAATATTTTAAATTAGCACTGAAAGGTTTACTACAGTGGAAAAACCAGTGACACCAAAATGCAACGTCACAACCAGCCAGTGTCAAGTGAAAACTACATAAGACAGCATTAAATTTCCGCAAGGAGTGGCACGGTTCCGTAACACGATATCCGGGTGGGTCACGTTCGTCGCAACATGTTAGTCCAACAATTTGACTTGTTCAATATATTAAACTTGGTAGCACTTACTCAGTTCATTATTAAATTATCTTTAACGAAATGCAGACCATATTATAGACAAATAATTAATATGTGGGGGACCGGCCGTCCCTCCACACCCTCCCAACCCATGGTTCGATGTCTGGCTAATCCTACATTAGTAGGAGTGGACGGTCACTAATCAGCCACACAGTTTACGATGTAATTACACCTTAGGAACGAATTGGCACGCTATAACTTCCATAGCACACGACTAGAAATAATTATCCGGCGATATCCTTCCGAATTATATCCAATAATAGCAAATAATAGCGAATATTTACATTATTTTTGAAAGAAGTTGGACTCCTCGTCTTCGGTAAAATAATCACTGTTGCCTGTCAACATATCTGGAATAGACTAGACCGTCCCTCAAAAAACCATAGAAAACATAGACAGGTATCATTTTAAAGATTATGGAAATTCGTGGACGGGACAAAATGTCCCCAGACAAATTGTTCCGGACATAATGTCCCGGACAGAAAGTCCCTAGACAAAAAGTCCCTAGACAAAAAGTCCCAGGATAAAAAGTCCCCAGACAAAATGTCCCAGGACAAAATGTCCCAGGATAAAATGTCCCTGGACAAAATGTCCCTGGACAAAATGTCCCTGGACAAAATGTCCCTGGACAAAATGTCCCTGGACAAAATGTCCCAGGACAAAATGTCCCCAGACAAATTGTCCCCAGACACAAAGTTTCTGGTAAAAGAACAAAAAATTATGTTGTTTTAAAAGTCTCACTGTAGTTTAACGGCAGTTATTTCGGCAAAAAGAGTAATTGTAATTGTAATCGATCATTTATATAGCGCCGCTCAAAATCAGCAGCGATCTCGACCTGCTTCAGTGCCTGCGTCAGCGAACAGGAAAGTCTTAAGACGTCTACGGAACTGGGATGGTGAGATGGCTGGTAACTCAAGGCGAAGAGACTGGGGGAGAGTGTTTCAAGCTGATGGGCCAACACGGGCAAAGCACCTAGAGTGGGCTGTAGCAGAGCGCATGCGAGGGACAACCATAATGCCACGAGTCGAAGATCGCAAAGAGGCCCTCGCAGGTAAGGAGGAGACAAGGTGCAAAAGGACCTCAGGTTAGTCAGGTAGGCAGTTACGCTAGAGGGAAAGGATTTTGAACGGTACCCGCTGTTGGATAGGGAGCCAGTGAAGGGTATCCCGAATGGGATCACGACAAATGGTTCACCGCAAATGGTTCACCGACAAATGGTTCACGGACAAAAGGTTGACGACAAGAGGTTCACGACAAAAGGTTCACGAAAATAGGTTCACGACAAAAGGTTCACGAAAAAAGGTTCACGACAACAAGTTCACGACAAAAGGTTCACTAAAAATTCTAAACTTTAGGAAAATTTGTCGATCTGTTTCGTGAATAGGTCTATGTAATTCACCGCTTTCCGTCGCTTATTATTTATTTGTTATAACACACCGCTATCGCAGCCATTGCCCAATTGATGTAGCCTACTAGTATACTTAGAATTTGTTAAAAAGAAGGAAATGGAGTAAAGAGTTCACTTAAATATGAAATATTTCTCATAGCCAAATTTATAACGCATGGCCGCTCGAGACCAACCACTATTGCCCGAAGGTGCAAGTGCGAGTGCGTCAAGTGTTCAGTAATATTCATTTTCAACTTCATGACGCTACAAGGGTGCACTAATAATAATATTCAAATTAAAAATCTGGTAAACGTGTAGTTTAGCGTCGTAAATTATTTTCTGACTTTTAGTTAAACAAATCACCTTGTTACCTTGTGCTGTCAGTTCCTTGAACTCTAGCGACATTCGACTTTAGTTGTACGCTCAATGCTACAGAGAAAACCACAGAAACCTAATTCCCAAGATTAACTGTAATTGTAGGCCCTAAGTGTAATTGTAATTGTAATAGAAAATTTATATAGCGCCGCTCAAATCAGCAACGCTCTGGACCTGCTGCAGTGCCTACCTCAGGTAACAGGAAAGTCTTAAGGCGTTTTTCTTCTTCTCTAACATTAGCGGCAAACCTGATTAAAGGAGGAGGGCGACGCCTTTGAACTTTTGTATGACGCACTGTCGTTATACAGCAACTAAAAACCAGATAATTGAAAATTATTTCGCTAATTTTTGCTCTACGCGTGATTACTTTAAAATAAACGACGTCGTAACACACATTTAAAATGTTCACAGGTTATGCTACATAAGCAAGATAAGCCGCTGTCGGACATTCGTTTCTCTGGACCTCAATTATATCTCCAAGTCTTTTCTGTAACAGTGGTACAGTGAACATCATGGAAAGTTGTTTTCTTTCGACGTCAATGGCCTTTGATGCCACAAGATGTCGTTAATTAAAGAATGGAAATTGCGCGGGTTCGATTATTAATTGACTCCTTTCCTTTACTGCAACTACTATAAATAGTACTTCTTCATATCTTCCCAAGTATGATAGATAGATATTGAATATTGAACACCGCCTCTAAATGTAATATTGATAGTTTGATGGTAATTTAGATAGATGAATGTGATATTCTATCAAATATTGTTAATAAGATTGAGGAGAAAACAGTTATTAACATTATATGGAAATGAACTTAATCCGTCAGATACTTTAAATGCGTCAACATCCTGTCAGAAATGGAATCAAAGTCAAGAAAAGAAAAAAGAAAACTGATGATAGAAATTATACGAAAATGAAGTTAATCCGTCAGAAACTTTAAATACGTCAACATCCTATCAGAAACGGAATCAAAGACGAGAAAAGAGAAAGAAAACTTATGAGAACATTACAAGAAAATGAACTGAAATACATCAAAAACGTTAAAGACGTCAACAGCCTTTGTAGCTATAGGATGTCGTTAAAATTTAATATTGGAATAAATAAAACTTCCCAAGTAAACACACAGTCAGATATTCGTAATTAAGTCTCGGCGCATTTGTGGGTCTAGATTGAAGCCTTTGATCGTTGCCGCCAATCCCTTTGATGGTCTGACGCCGAAAGTTAACTTTGTGGGTCTTTGGTGGATTTCGCGAAATCCCTTTAGTATTTGCCACGAATCCTGGTTTATATGCAATCCTGCCAACATTCAGAATGTACTACCTGCAGGTATCGTGGTACGTTCCAAAATGTGCAGCCTGTTGCACACCTCTTTTAAGTCTCCCATTTGCTATGTAAATAAAAGTGATACAAAACTGATGCTAAGTGTTTGTTTGATAACATCTGATGTCGTAATCATAATATAAATATGACGTGATGTTTCTTATGGTCTTTGATCTATGATAATGCTCAGTTTGTAAACTTTTGCTGGATATGCTATAACAAATACATGCTGTGGATATGTTAGAGTCCTGTTATAAATATTTGCATATATTATGATAGTATTGTGTTATTGAAATGATCAAATACTTCCGTAAAATGTACCAAAAAATTATAAATTTCATGTCTTACTTACATTTGTAACAAATATCATTCAAGCTATGTTAATCAAATGAAATGTAATAGATTGAAAATCTCTGGTGATTTTTCGGTTCTCTTTTATTATCAACGCAGTAACATGATAAATTATAAAGAATTGTCATATTCAATGTTTGAATATATTTCTATAATAATACTTGATTTTTACTGATTGAGAACTTCTTGAAAATTCAGAAGTGGAATAAGAGCGTCATATTAAAATTTTGTGTATTATAAATTTGTAAAATATATAATAATTATTGTTATTGAAATAAATAGATTAAGAAGTAAATGTACATTAGGAATGGTGATTAAGAATTAATTTTAAGAATCATTTCTTGCTACTACATAATATTATTGTTGAATTCGCATACGATACCACATTGCATGTATCAAAGACGTTATGAACAATATTTTTTATGTCGTTAAACAATGAACATTAATGCCATGTTAAGGTTATGTTTGGACAGTCTTAAATGGTGTCTTTTGGACGCTATAAATTCATTTTCAATGCACTGTATATGTTTATGTTTACATTGTCGTCGACGGCCTTTGATGTCATATGACGACGTTAAATCTTGGAGTAAATAAATAAAATAAACGTTTTTGTTCTGCTCCTTTCACTGTTCTCATTTGCCATATAATTTTATTTCAAGAATACTGTTTCTTTGTGCTAAATGAAAACTTCTTAAAACTAATAAAATTAAATGACAATCTTTTTGTAATCCAGAAGATCAGTTAGCTAAAACTAAACATTAAAAGTGAGAACTGTAGAAAATCCGTCAATTATTGCGCAACATTAACAAGACCAATCTACTGAGTAGTAGTAGCAGTAGTTTCAGTTTAACAACACATAGATTATAATTAGCGTCGTCCTCCTCCTACATCCAGGCTTCCGACCGGTACTGCCCGGAACTAACGCACGGAAGAGCATTGGCTGTGCTTTCAATTTCAGAACAATTATTAATTTTCACTGTTTAGCGATATCTTGTGGTAAGGAATGCAGTCGACATCGATATTAACCCTCGGTCTACCAAGAGGAGGTTGGAACGAACCCCCTAGGTTTTTTGCTTCGCAAACTTGTTTCATATGGAATATAATTTTGCCATTTTAGGTAGCTGTAGCAGGATCATTGGCGCACATTTTGAGGTAAACATCATGGTGGTATCCCACGCCATTCAAACGTTACACCCATATATACCCGAGGTACCAGGGTGGGTCGATACCACCCCTCCTTAGTTTTTCGACTGTTGCTTATTGACTATTCTTCCTATAAGAAAAACAAATATACCATTCTTTAGAGGGAATGTAGGGCTTCATTAGCATACTTAAATGTTTGTCTTTCGAAAACCGGAAGTGATCAAAATAACTAATAATACCCGTAATATGCATGAAAAATGGCTGAATGGAAGGACTCCCCCCTTAGTGTTTTGTCTGTAGGTTATTCATTTATCTTCCTGGAAGAGAACCAAATATACCATTCTTTAGAGGGAATGTAGGGCTTCATTTGCATACTTACATGTTTGTCTTTTGAAAACCGGAAGTGATCAAAATAAATAATAATACGCGTAATCTGTGTGAAAATGGCTGAATACAGCATCACAACGTAAACCGATGTATATGTATGGATATATATGTATGATGTATATTTATACGTATATAAACATATGTAGGGATGTATGTTTGTATCTTGGATACATAGATCAGTTTCAAAACACGCATAATTTTATATTTGTTTATCCAAAAGTACAAAATGTACGCAATAATAAAATTATAAAATATCGCTAATTAATGGGGTTCCGTTGTTAAAAGTGATGTAATTTCGAGGTGCATTTACATAATATACTACTAAATATACAATTCTGTGCAGAAATAATTGCTGAATCCAATGCTGTATTACAAGTTATGATATATGAAACCAAAAACGAGATCCAGGGGGGTCGTCTCAACCCCCCCTTGGTAGCCGATGTCACAAAAAGCTTGGTAGCCCTAGGGTTAGAGACTTGCGGCAGTTAGACAAGAAGTTATTATGTCCAGTAGTAGTATTGTATTGTATTGTATTTGAACACTTGTTATAGCGCCCCTACCAGATTTCCCATTCAGAGGCGCTCCCGACTACTGCGCGAACGCTGAATAGGAGTTTCACGCCGAAGCGCATGAGCAATTGCAGTGAAGGACTTGCCCAGGGTCCCTACGCGGCGACTTTTGAGGTGGATTCGAACCCGCAACCCTTCAGCTGCAAGGCACCGAACATACCCCTAAACCACCGCGCCCCAGTTGTATTGTGATGTGTTGTGGTGTGTGTTGTATTGTACTCCACGTTTATTATAATGCGACCAGAGCCACCCGCAGTAAAGATCCGAGAAATTAATCTCTGATAAACCGACCGACCCGGAATCGAACCCGGTCATAAGGCTAGGATAAATAAGTATATAATAAGTATATAATAAGTATATAATAAGTATATAATAAGTATATATAATAAGTATATAATAAGTATATTATACTTATTATATACATATTAATATTTGAATTTTATGGCTACCGTAGGTACGTAGTGCATATTTTTACGGATTTGGACTACTGGGACCAAGTCTGCAATGACTAGGTGTTCTGAAACCTCTCGCCTCAACTCCTGCAACTGTATCCTATCCGGCCTCCCTTCATCAACACTGCAACCCCTATCCTCAGTTCTACACACCTAATAAATCGTCTTGGTCCTAGAGATCACATCACGCCAACACTGCAACAACTTCACTGGCTTCCGCGCCTGTAATCGCCTTCTAAATCTCCCTCCTCATGTATCAAATCCACTCTGAAACCTCTCCCTCAAACATGGCATCCATGGTTACGTCATGTTCTGTTTTCAATAGGGCCTTCTAGAACCTAGAATAGGAACAAAACCGATAGAATAGAACAAAACCGATAGAATAGGAACAAAACCGATAGAATAGGAACAAAACCGATAGAATAGGAACAAAACCGAGAGTAGGAACAAAACCGATAGAATAGGAACAAAACCGATAAAATAGGAACAAAACCGATAGAATAGGAACAAAACCAATAGAACAGGAAAAACCGAGAAAGCAGGAACAAAACCGATAGAATAGGAACAAAACCGATAGAACAGGAAGATAACTGATAAAATAGGAACAAAACCGATAGAATAGGAACAAAACCGATAGAACAGGAAGAAAACCGAGAAAGTAGGAACAAATCCGAGAGTAGGAACAAAACCGAGAGTAGGAACAACACCGATAGAATAGGAACAAAACCGAGAGTACGAACGAAACCGATAGAATAGGAACAAAACCGATAGAATAGAAACAAAACCGATTGAATGAAAACAAACCGATAGAATAGAAACAAAACTGATTGAATAGGAACAAAACCGATAGAATAGGAACAAAACCGATAGAACAGGAAGAAAACCGAGAAAGTAGAAACAAGACCGATAGAATAGGAACAAAACCGATAGAACATGAAGAAAACCTATAAAATAGGAACAAAACCGATAGAATAGGAACAAAACCGATAGAACAGGAAGAAAACCGAGAAAGTAGGAACAACACCGAGAGTTGGAACAAAGCCGAGAGTAGGAACAACACCGATAGAATAGGAACAAAATCGAGAGTAGGAACGAAACCGACAGAATAGGAACAAAACCGATAGAATAGAAACAAAACCGATAGAAAAGAAACAAAACCGATAGAATAGGAACAAAACCGAGAAAGTAGAAACAAAACCGAGAGTAGGAACAAAACCGAGAGAATAGGAACAAAACCGATAGAATAGGAACAAAACCGATAGAATAGGAACAAAACCGATAGAATAGGAACAAAACCGATAGAATAGAAACAAAACCGATAGAATAGAAACAAAACCGAGAGAGAAGGAACAAAACCGAGAGAGAAGGAACAAAACCGATAGAATAGAAACAAAACCGATAGAATAGGAACAAAACCGATAGAACAGGAAGAAAACCGAGAACGTAGGAGCAAAACCGAGAGTAGGAACAAAACCGATAGAATAGGAGCAAAACCGATAGAACAGGAAGAAAACCGAGAACGTAGGAGCAAAACCGAGAGTAGCAACGAAACCGATAGAATAGGAACAAAACCGATAGAATAGGAACGAAACCGATAAAATAGTAACAAAACCGATAGAATAGGAACAAAACCGAGAGAGAAGGAACAAAACCGAGAGTGAAGGAACAAAACCGATAGAATCGAAACAAAACTGATAGAATAGAAACAAAACCGAGAGAGAAGGAACAAAACCGAGAGAATAGAAACAAAACCGATAGAATAGGAACAAAACCGATAGAACAGGAAGAAAACCGAGAAAGTAGAAACAAACCGAGAGTAGGAACAAAACCGATAGAATAGGAACAAAACCGATAGAATAGGAACAAAACCGATAGAATAGAACAAAACCGATAAAATAGGAACGAAAGCGACAGAATAGGAACAAAACCGATAGAATAGGAACAAAACCGATAGAACAGGAAGAAAACCGAGAAAGTACCCAGCTAACACACCCTCACGGGAACCATACGGGACCCGTACGGGTTGTTATACGGGACCCGTACGGGATACCCGGCGGGATCCCGCCGGGTTTTGTCCGCGGTTTCCGTACGGGACCCATACGGGATAGCCCGCCGGGCATCCCGGTTCATTCCCAGATGACTCAAAAGTGCTTCCAGTATGCAATTTACACTTCATTACACTTCAAATTACATGAAATATTGTAATTGAATTACAATTACTGGACTTAAAAAGTAATTCAGTTACAATTACGGAAATTGTAATTCAATTACATGTATTTCAATTACTGATTGAATATCTATTGATTGCTTTAGCTATATAGCACAGTAAGCTGTGCTATATATAGCTAAAGCAATCAGTGCTGTTCAGTAATTGAAATACATGTAATTGAATTACAATTTCAGTAATTGTAATTGAATTAGTTTTTAAGTTGGGTGACAAGTTGTAGAGAATCTGCAGATGCACAATGGTTTTTGAGGGTTTTAAGGGCGAAGATTGAAGCGGAGCCACTTTTGACGTTTTAGTTATTAGGTTTTAACGAATTGTTTTGCCTGTCAAACTATTCCCATCCACGTTCAATACAGGCCTATTTTATTTAGAACAAGGTTTAACGTCGTCATATGACATCACAGGTCGTTGACGACAATTTAAACATATACAGTGCAGTGAAAATGAATTCATGGCGTCCAAACGACACCATTTAAGACTGTCTAAACATAATATAAAAATGTCATTAGTGTTCATTGTTTATCGACATAAAAAATTACAGATCATAACGACTTTGATTCATGCAATGTGTTATCTGATGTAAATTCAACAATATTTAGCAGCAATGGTGGTATACAAGAAATGTTTCTTAAAATTAATTCTTAATCACCATTCTTAATGTGCATTTGCTTCTTAATCTATTTATTTCAATAACAATTATTTATTTAACAAGTTTATGCGACATGAAATTTTAACATAAAGTTCTTATTTCACTTTTGAATTTTTAAGAAGACATCAATCAGTAAAATCAAATATTATTAAAGAAATATATTCAAACATTGAACGTGACAATTCTTTATAATTTATTATGCTATTGCGTTGGTAATAAAAGAGAACCGAAAATTCACACAAGATTTTAAATCAATTACAGTTAATTTTCTTGATACAGCTTAATTGATATTTATCATATCATACATGCAAATAAGACATGAAGATTATAATTAAATGGTACATTTTACGAAAGTATTTTATCATTTCAATCACACAATATTATCATAATAAATGCACATTAAAAAATAAAACACGACTTTCCTATTGTGTATCACAATGTACATTTTACTAAATGATTTCATGCACAAATTGAACTCTTGCACGAGCTTACAAATGATAGCAATTACACAACTTTTCCTTTATAAATTAGACTCATAAGTCTAAAAACCTCACTTTGTATGCAACTGTTTTAACACTGGAAGCTAGGTTTATATAGCACCAGCAGATCACGTAAAAAAGGTGTTTACCTTCAACTCATGTACTCGTCTATTCCAATCATAAATCGCCTCTGACGGTCGTTGCCTTACCTTAATTTATTCTACCTTACCATTCCTTTTCCCTAAATTATAATACCCACCATACGTTTACCTACCTTACTTATTTCTGTTCAGTCTTATTTATCTATTATATATATAATCCAACGGATACTCATGCATACATGCACTTATACAAGTCATAGCCTACATATCCACAACAGAGCGTCGTTGAATGGCTTTTAAAGCCGTCTAATTGTGGACGATCACATACGTAGTTTTTTGGTCTCGACTGAGGTACAGCGCTATATAAATCATCTCATTACAATTTTAGAAATAATAATAATAATAATAATAATAATAATAATAATAATAATAATAATAATAATAATAATAATAATAATAATAATAATAATAATAATAATAATAATAATAATAATAATAATAATAATAATAATAATAATAATAATAATAACAATAATAACAATAATAATAATAATAATAATAATAGATACTGAAGATGAAGTGAGAAACCTGTTCGCATGAAGCATTCGCACAAAATAACGAGAGTAACTTGCAATTACTGCAAGGACCACCGACATTAAAATTTTGACTGCCGTGAACAAAACGTAAAGTCTTGTTTCATGTTGCCTTTAGATTTCGCTGCACCTAACACAGACTGTGGACTAGTTTGTAGGCTATTGTTACAAATGAGAGCTCATTATATTTATAATGTTCTTGGATACATAGATCAGTTTCAAAGCACACATAATCTTATATTTGTTTGTTCAACAAGTACAAGATGTACGCAATAATATAAAATATCACTAATTAGAACGGTTTCCTTGTTAAAAATTATGTAGCTTTGAGGTTCATTCACATAATTTGCACCTAAATTTACCATTTTGTTCAGAAATGAATGCTGAATCAAATGCTCTATTACTTGATATGTCGCAAAAAACCTTCGTAGCCTGACATCAAAGGCCGTTAACGACAATTTAAAACATATTCAGTGCAGTGAAATCAAAAGACGTTATTTAAGACTGTCAAAACATAGCCTAAAAATCTCATTAGTGTTCATTGTTTAACTAATTTGGTTAATAACGACTGTGATACGTTCTATGTGGCATCTGATGAATATTCAACAATACTTAGCAGAAATTTTCATACACAAGAAATTTTTAAAAAATTCTTGATGATCATTCCTTACAATTAGTTCCTAGTTTATTAATAAAAATTAAAGGTTTTTTTACCAATTAGCAGTTTAAGAGCTTAAAGCAGTGATTGATCCAGCACCATAGGCGCAACCACCCTTTGGGACCCGTGGGACGCGTCCACCCCAACTTTCGAGCAGGTTGGGACCGTCCCTCAACTTTTGAAAATTTTGAGGTAAGCAAGAGCCCTAAATGCCAAATTGCATCAGCTTCTGTGGCTCCGCCTAGACCCCGATGGGGGAAGCTTACGACGCTCCACATACCTCTTAGTCGTTACGGGCTTCATGCTTTCGGCAATCGCAGCTTCGCGCCTTCGATGCTCGCAATTCCTCCACTCAGACATTCTAGTAGGTCCCCCCCAACTTCTGGGCCGTGGTTGCGCCCATGCCCAGCACTGACTCAGAATAGTCGTAGCAGCAGTTGCGAAAATTATCTGGACATCTCTTTAAAAGTTACTAGATTTTCTATATGAAATTTTTTCGCATAATTAGAACACCTCTTTTAAGGTAATATCCATGAATATTTAAAACTTTCAACCTCGAGCCCTCCCAATGGTCCAAACAAAACCAGAATGCTAACTTCAAAGTCGGGTTTATGACAACACTAATTGTTATTGTACAATTGTATACTATGAAATACATTCAGAGCCACCTCAGTATTAATTGCCTATATTATTTTATGCTAATTTTCATTAAGAACAAAAAATTCATGAATAAACAGATAATGAAAACTTATAGATGGATTCTAACCAACCGATTTCAATCCAAACTAATACTTGACCCCGAAGGTAATAAATAAGGAAAAGTGACATAGTCTTCGCCGATAATGCACGGTTGCCTAACCGCGCCGCCGTCACTCGTTGATGGTTGAAATTGGTAGAAGAAAACATCTCCAAAACTTCTGCAGTTTCATATTGATTATTTCTAAATCTCCTTCTACGTTGACTCCAATGTTATATAAATGGCTTGCGATACGTGAATTCATTTACATAAACACACCTGAACAGTTCTTAAGACATCTTCAAAAATTCCGCCGGGTAGTGCCAGTCCCAAGCCTATAAAAAGAGGAGGGCGACGCCAACGGCCTTTGTTGCCATAAAATGATTTTAATTCATTTTATGTCATCCTGGTTGTTGCATTAACAATCGCTTAAAGTTTAAGGTAAGGCAAAGCCTGGGCATCCTTCGAACCAGAATATCAGGGCAAGGATTCATCAAAATATCTCCGTGATGGAAGAACGACGTGAGTCCAGACACCATTCGCCCTTTCTCGGACCAAAACCAATGGTTTCCGGTTGCAAGCGGGAATGCACGGGACTGAAGCGCAACACTGCATATGAGAAAATGTCCCCCTCATAGCACATGGACTTGTCCGATTGAAGATCACGCAAGACTCCAACAAAACACGAAATAAATCATTCGCCTAAAAACGAAGGATATCTTCAAAACTACTAATGCTCCGAAAATAATCAACTTGACGTCAATAATTTAAACACCTCTTTTAAGATCGTTAAGCACAATATATAAAACGTTGCTAAATGTTCTTTCTCCTTTCTCGTCTTTGATTCAGCATCTTATCAGAAACGGAATCAAAGACGAGAAAGGAGAAAGAACATTTGTGAGAACATTACAAGAAAATGAACGGAAATACATCAACAACTTTAAAGACGTCAACAGCCTTTGTAGCTATAGGATGTCGTTAAACATTGGATTAATAATAAGAAGGTGTTACATACCTTAATATCCTTGGAACGCGCTGTAAGGTCGATGCGAACATCTAACGAAGCCAAAATACACTATATAATCTGTAGGCTAGGGTTCACGATGGTCTAGTGGTTAGTGTGTTTGACCGTCAACTGACAGGACGAGGGTAGAAATTTCTGTCGAGAGTTCTACTCCACATGCACCCGCTAGATAACTCAATTGTAATGAGTACACTGACCGTACACTGTCTGTGTTTCTATCTTTCTGTCTGTTTCTCACCCTCTCCAAGTACATATATTTTTATATATCTGATGACAATTCGGTCTCTCTCTGGCTCTCTCTCCTTTTGTTTCTCTGTATCTCTGTCTCTGTCTACCTCTCACTGTGTGTCTCTGTCTATCACTGTATGTCTGTCTCTCAATAGCCTATCTGTTTGTATGCATCTGATAATATATTGATGATAATTCTGTCAACCCACAGATGCCCATCGAATAAAAATACGATGGAGCTGCATAAATAGGAAGCAGAGATCGAATTATATCCACTGCTCACTCTCCGCATCTTCCGCCATCTTCCGTCAGCAACAACCAGCGCTGGCTTTACTCAGTACAACTGTTGTGGGTGCAGGGAATTTAAGAACTTGGAATACGGGTTTGAGCCTCATAACCTGCGATGGATCCTTTAGACGTCTTAAATATGATGTGGACCGACACTATATAAATTTGATACACGATAGCCTATAATAGGCTACGTCTCAATATGTAGGCCTATTGCGTTACGTTATCGAAACGGTGAGAATTGTTCATATATTATACACCTCTTTTAAGGTCTTTACAAGTGCTATTAGTAAGAGCAGCTTCTCAATAACGAGCTAAGTAGAGATGTGGATGTACATGATAGGCGAGACAACTTAGAAATGACGATAACCGATTCTATTATTATAATCAGCCGATTGATGATGGTGAGTTCTGTGTCGGAAGACAGGTCCATTGGCTTTTACGCAACCGGTGTATGAGATGAATAATGTGGTTTCCGTTGCCTTCCTCACAGACAATTATTGTGGGTGAGCAACTTGTCCAAGGTGGCTACGCAGTGGCTTCAGGTAGATTCGAACCTGCGACCCAGTTAAGATATAGAAATGATCCGCGAAACCAAAGGTTGCTATTAATTTATCGTTGATAATTAGTTATTGGCAAGAAAACGGTACGATTTGCGATAGTCTAGTGCTCAGCGTGCAGGACTATCATACGAGAGGTCGGCGGTTCAAATCAAATTTGTTCGAGATTTCTACTTCTGACCGTACACTGTCTCTTTTCAAAATCTCAGTTGTTCAAACACTGCATCATAAGCACAATAATTAGAAAAACAAAATTAAACCACAATTAAGTCGGAAACATCAAAATTGATACGATGACAACGCTTCCAAAGACTCACAATTAGACTTTAATTTATACAATTAAAGGTCGTTTCTTCTCTGTTCCAATCTAATGACTTTGATAGCCTAGTTATCTTAATGAGGGGGCCCGTGGCGCATTGGTTAACATCTGGCACAGAGACCGAGAGGTACCGAGTTCGAGCCCCCGTTGGGCGGATATGCTTTGTAGTCTGCTATTAGCGCCGTTGTATTGCAAGCTGTCTGTTCTGTTAGTAGTTAAGATTCAATTGCATAACATGTAAATGTACAGTGCAGTGCGTTTGTCAGGCACTTAATAAAGAAAAGATATTATTATTATTATTATTATTATTATTATTATTATTATTATTATTATTATTATTATTATTATTATTATTATTATTATTATTATTATTATTATTATTATTATTATTATTATTATTATTATTATTATTATTAATATTATTATTATTATTATTATTATTATTATTATTATTATTATTATTATTATTATTATTATTATTATTATTATTATATATTCCAAACATCAGTTTTTATAGTCGAACCCAATTCTATAATAGATATTTTTTTAATTCCATGGTTTGCGGCGGTTTTTCTGTTTAACGACTAGCTGTGTGGTAACAAAGACCATTAGCGTCGCCCTCCTCCTTTATCCAGGCTTGGGACTGGCACTATCAGAAAGCAAACAGTGGCGGAGTTATTTTTATAACTTAATTCCATGGTTTTGTCGCGTTGCTATGAAATATAGCGTGGAGAACATCAGATATAAAGGTGTCTAAATATAACTGCACAGTTAATTCATTCATTCATTCATTACGAAGTTTTATATAGCGCCCCTCAAGGTTACTACTCAGGAGCGCTCCCGACCACAGCACGGCTGAAAAGGACAGTTTTGAGGCAAGTATAGAAAGATTCAGAGTGCATTCTGGGATGCAAATGCAGCATCAAAGGAAGCCCGTTCCAGAGGGAGGGGCCAACCACTGAGAAAGCCCGATTCTGCTTAGTAGCTGTGCGGGCAAAATGGACGCGGAGAGAGCGACGACCCGGAGCACCCAAGGTAGGGCAGCAGAGGTCGCGTAGATAGGCAGGGGCTAGGCCCAGCAAGGACCGCCAGACCAAAGCGATGATCCGATACGAGATCCGATGCAGTAGAGGGAGCTAATGAAGCACATCCAGCATATAACCTGAGACGTGGCCAAATTTGGGAATACGTCCGCAAAGGCGTGCGGCAGAGCGCAGGACCCTGGTTCAGGCACCCCATCCGACAAGCTGGGAGGCCAACGTAGAGTGAGCAACAGTAATCAAGTCGGACAGTGATAAAAGAGTGGATGAGTGTAGCGGTGGAGTCTGAAGTAAGTGAGCGAGCAACAGTGCGAAACTGGCGTAACTGATAGTACGAATCACGGCAGAGGCGGTTTATATGTGGGGCAAAGGTTAACTCTTGGTCCAGTGTAACTCCAAGGTCACGGACAACAGAGGAAAAGACAAACTGAGGGAAGTCTGCAGCAATGTTAGAAAGGTCTAGCTTTGCAAGCTGCTGCCGAGTTCCCAGCCAGATAAATTGGGTTTTAGATGGGTTGAGGCGCAGGCGGTTCGATGACATCCAGGCCTCAAGGGCTCATTGCTCGAACAGCAGCAGTGGCGTTAGAAGCAAGGCAGTGCAGGTAGGCCTGAACGTCATCAGCATACAGGTGACCTTAACCCTAGGGCTACCAAAGGGGGTGGTATCACCCCTAGGTTTTTTTCATCTCAAACTTTTTCAGTATGGAATCAAAATTTGACCTTTTAGGTAGCTGTAGGGGTTCATTTACACACGTTTTGAGGTAAAATGTGAGATGATATCTCACACCGTTCAAAGTTATACCCAATATACCCGAGGCACCAGGGGGTGGATACCCCCTAGATTTTCGATCTTATCCGTCGTTTAATATTAAGAGACACAAATTATACCATTCTATAGAGGAATGTGGGGCTACATTTCTATGGTCACTGAGTTGACCTGAGACAACCGGAAGTGCTCAAAATAAATTAAAATGTATGAAAATAGGTTACACTTTCACACATTTTTCATGTTTTTTCGATTATAACGTATTCATAATTTATTTTTGAAGAGAAATAAATTATGCCGTTGCATAGAGGACATGTAGTGCTATTTTTTCATACCGATTAATTTATTTTTTGATGACCGGAAGTGTTCAAAATAAATAATAATACGCGTAATTTGTGTGAAAATGGCTGCATACAGCATCACAACGTAAAAGATATATTTGTAATATTATGTATGGATATATATATGGATATATATGTATGTATGTATATTTATACGTATATAAACATGTATGTGTGCATCTTTGATACATAGATCAGTTTCAAAACACACATAATCTTATATTTGTTTATCCAAAAAGTACAAAATGTACGCAATAATATAAAATATCGCTAATTATCGGTTCCTTTGTTAAAAATGATGTAATTTCGAGGTGCATTCACATAATGTACAACTAAATATACCATTTTGTACAGAATTGAATGCTGAATCCATTGGTGTATTACAAGATATGATATGTGAAACCAAACCCAAAATCCAGGGGGGGTGGTAACCACCCCCCCTTGGTAGTCCATGTCACAAAAAGCTTGGTAGCCCTAGGGTTAATATAGTGACATAGATGATACTGCAGAGATAGCCTCTGATTATTTTTTGCCTCTGAGTGGCGTCACATAAAATGTCCTTATTACACGAATAATTAAATAATTAGACGATGTATTCGCAATCATAATCCATTGGAAAAGCCAGGTCGACATCCGATACATCTGAGAAACACTATAGCCTACAGTTTCAGTTAAACACCTTTAAATCGGATGCATCTCGCGCTATATTTCAAGGGCAGCGCGGAAAAGTTTACATTTTCTTCCGCTATCGATATCATCGCAACAACTAAAGTATCGCCGAACGAACGAAATTTTACTGAAGCATGAGACGTGCAATAGGAATGGTGGTAATTCGTTAGAATTGTCTTATTTCCGGTTGCAACCCACAAGATGTCGCCCCGCTTCAATTTTACGCATCATATTAAATGCGGTGTTTAAATTCTCAGCAATGTCTTACTCTCCAAATGTAACTATTCGTCGATTCTTCTTCATAGATAAAACAAACGGAAAACGTCTGTTATGTAAACGAGACGCGATAGCTTCCTGACCGCCAGGGGCCGCGCAAAACTAATCACACAACGATCAGTAAGGAGTCTAATGTAGTCTTGGTCATATGCTTTATTTGCATGATCATCATCAGTTCCTCACGCCAGCCATTTGGAGGCGATGGGTACGAACAAATGATCTCCATCGTAATCATCAGAGTTAATCGCATATTCTTTCCAACCCTTAAATAGTGCGGTTTGATACCAATTTAAACGTGTCTAAGATTAGGCCTACCGCTCTAAGAGGCCCTTCTGACCAAACGACGGAAAACCAGGATTGAACAAAACGGTTTCCATGCGTTTACTGAGTAGAGGTAAAGAAATATGAAGTAGACCTTGTCGTAAGATGCCATAGGTAACCTATTCCAGAAAGATGGACCGAACGCAGCGACGCTTATGTGCTGCGCTGGGGAAATTCTCGTTGGGGGGGAACCAGGTCACCCTGAGCAGCAGAGCGAAGACATATGCACAACTCCCTGTGAGAAGATGGATCACACACCTCAAGGAAACTATGCACATTGCACAAGCATAACGATCTTGTACGCAATGCGTTTGTGTAACGGCGGCAAAACATTGCAGTTTTCCGCCCGCCGCATGAAGCTTGATATAAGTTTACCGAAACCCGTTTCCACAAACATAAACTGTTCTCTGCTTCTCTGTCTGATTACGACTTGTTTTTGATGCGCCATCGGTTGATGCCTTGTGCATTGGAAACCACGCTGTTACTTAAAATCAAAGCTCGAGGGTACGTACCATACGTATTCTATTTTTTGAAAGGTACGTACCTATTTTAACGTACCCTATTTTAGGGTACGTAAACAATAAAAAATACGTTAACCAGGTCATTGCTCATTATAAGAATGTTCAATTTAATTTAGGCAAACAATCACAACCCAGTATACAGCGTAGTAAATTGCTGCATAGTTATATTGTAGGTCTATGTTTATCCAGCATGCATTGCACTTAATGCACTAATGTCAGATTATACGTAGGCTATGGGTCACCGAGTAAACCATAAATAAAATTTTCGTGTATGGTACGTACCATACGCGTATTCTATTTTTTTGAAAGTTACGTACGTATTTTAGCGTATTCTATTTTAGGGTACGCGTACCCTCGAGCTCTGCTTAAAATTACGACTCTGTACAGTTTTCGGACGCAGAAACTTCCGATTAAACGCCAGTCATAGGCCTATATTATATAAAATTGTTTAAAGCCGTTTTAAATTTGTCTGATGTCAGCTGCTATTTTAACTTTAGGCCTACTATTAACCCGTCTTTGTCTTTTTCTATTTTATTTTTGCAGTGATATTAATCCCAAGTTAAAATCAGCTTTAGTGTGTTTTAATGTAAACTTTGGATCCAAGCAGTCATGTTACCAATAGATGTCCCTCTGCAGCATCTGGTCTCCGTGGCAACTGAATCCCCGTTCGATATCTGTGGAGAACCTAACTGACGCAGGCCTCGTGAGTAAAATGATGTCTTTAACTTTGCTTTTAAATGACGCTTTGGAAATTTACGGTTTACTAGTATAATGGCTAAACAGTTACAATGCGTAGTAAATATAAAATAGCCGTTGACATAAACACCTTTAAAACGGTTGAAGACTGTGTTATATATAGGAAGAAACGCGATGCATAGTAAGTCAAACGATGATTAAACAACATTATATGCGCATACATATTAGACAAGTAATAGAAGCAAATACAAGATTCTTACCAAAGTTGTCTTCCTCATTACGTTATCACCTTTGGGTAATATTGGGTCGTCTGCTCCTCGGTGTGAGGGCTTAGACCATCTGCTTTTTCGATCTCAGTGACTCAGTAGAACATTCCTCGGGCTTCCCAGGACAGCAGAGAAGAAGTCGCGTGTCGGCTCTATGGCACATCTGTCGCTGGATCAGTTTATTTATTACCTATTGAAACTTTGTTCCTGTCTTGATGCCCATCAAAACCCCGCAACCGTAGTGGCTCGCACCATGTCATACACCTTTATGCCAAAAAGCCGTGGGCTATATGATGCGCAAAGCATATAAAGATTGATTGGCTCTGATGCTTTTTCTGGCTATTATGCTGCTCAACAATGAAAATTAATATTTATACTGTAGCATAATGTACGTCCATAGCAAACATTCTTTTGTGCAATGTTAACAACTTGATCATTACCCGTCCTAAGACGGTCGAAAAGAATTTGAGAAATCAATCCGCGGGCCGCATGTTGCAAAATTCAATGAGTCGACATCCAAGGTCTTAGCGCGTAGTGCGATACAACCGCCACCTACTGAAATTAAATAAGTCTAGAACGTAGTTCAAAGTTCACTTCATAACTTCGTAATATTTTGTTTCGTTTGTATTATTAATTTGTGGTTTACGATTGCTATAAACTAACTAGGCGCGGAAATTTTTTAAATATTCTTTGACATTAAACACCTTTAAAACGGTTGAAAGCTATGCTATATATATTTTACACGACACAATGTTCAAAAATAACAAATACATGCTGTGGATATGTTAGAGTCCTGTTATAAATATTTGCATATATTATGATAGTATTGTGTTATTGAAATGATCAAATACTTCCGTAAAATGTACCAAAAAATTATAAATTTCATGTCTTACTTACATTTGTAACAAATATCATTCAAGCTATATTAATCAAATGAAATGTAATAGATTGAAAATCTCTGGTGATTTTTCGGTTCTCTTTTATTATCAACGCAGTAACATGATAAATTATAAAGAATTGTCATATTCAATGTTTGAATATATTTCTATAATAATACTTGATTTTCACTGATTGAGAACTTCTTGAAAATTCAGAAGTGGAATAAGAGCGTCATATTAAAATTTTGTGTCTTATTAATTTGTAAAATATATAATAATTATTGTTATTGAAATAAATAGATTAAGAAGTAAATGTACATTAGGAATGGTCATCAAGAATTAATTTTAAGAAACATTTCTAGCTACTACATAATATTATTGTTGAATTCGCATACGATACCACATTGCATGTATCAAAGACGTTATGAACAATATTTTTTTTTATGTCGTTAAACAATGAACATTAATGCCATGTTAAGGTTATGTTTGGACAGTCTTAAATGGTGTCTTTTGGACGCTATGAATTCATTTTCAATGCACTGTATATGTTTACATTGTCGTCAACGGCCTTTGATGTCATATGACGACGTTAAATCTTGGAGTAAATAAATAATGTTCAAAGAGTGCACCAGTTTCCTGCTGTAACAGCTAAGAGTTTCGATGTCTCGAAACAATGAAAATTTATAATTATACTGAGATTGATCATTTTAACATAGAAGAATTGACGTCGACAGGAACTTCCAACAGTTAGTTTTTACGACCGATTAAGCGCAAAGGACGGCTATTATTAGCAATATCGCCTGCGTCATTTCGTGCTCTACTTAAGACTTTTTCATTTCCTTCAAGAAAAAGTCTTAAGTGACGCAAAGAATTCTTTCATCAGTCCAACTTCTGTTTACGCAAAGAATTATTTTTATCAATCCAACTTCTATTACACACTTTGCACAGCCAGAGAAGAGAACCTGTAGGCCTAGATCCTAGTATAAAAAAAATAATATTTACCAGTTTCTTTTAAAATTGTCTAATTACTTTAAATTATCCATTATCTCTCATTATTATCATATCTGCGTTTTTTTTCAGATTATTTTCACCAATAAAACGAATATACACATAATAGACGACGTGAAAGCCGGGAATTAACACGTTGGCGCTTTCCAGGCGCGTGATTGGCTGAGCTAAAAAAAAGTTTACTAAAAACTGCGGTGCATTTAGACGCAAGTTATGTGACGTAAGATCGAAATGAAATACAGAATGTTGTTTCTTGTCGACTTAAAAGTAAAAGGCTGTGATGCCACAAGATGTCTCTGAACACTGAAAATAATAATTATTCTGAGATCGATCTTGTCAATAAGCAAGCACAAAACAAGTGTAGGCCTATACTTTATTGTCCTAACTGCAATCCCGTATTTTAGTATTCATACATTTATACAGAGTATAACATTGTTATTATAAACGATCTGCGTTTGAGATCGCCCGCTTGTGGAATAAATAGGTCTTGTAGCCTAAAGGTCGCAAGCCGTTACTACTCTTTGACACCCTGGGCCGTATGACCTCGACTTAACCTTTTCCTAATTTATATATGAATCCGAGGTTAAAATCAGACTTAGTGCGTTTGATTGTAAACTTCGGATCCATAATAATATTCATGTTTGCCAGCAGATGTCGCTCGGCCACATCTGGTCTTCGTGGCAACAGGATCTCCATTTAGTATCTCCGGACAACCCCACTGATTAGACGTAGCGAGCGCTCGTGAATAAGCTGGTGCCTGCGTTTAGCATTTAATTGTCGTGTTAAGAAATATACGGTTTATGATTTCGATGGGTAAATACTAATTACGTGCGGTAAATTTAAAATAACGGTCTACATAAACACCTTTAAGACAGTTATAGACCATGCTATATATTTAGCACGCGCGCTTTATCGCAAAGTATGAGCTGTATTATGCCAAAAACTAATCTTTGTCGGCGGCAACGGCCTATGTTGTCATAAGCTGCCGTTAAACTGTGGACACACACATATCGCAAATTGTAGGTTATCCTAGAATTAAAAGAATTATAACGCAGAAAACTAATTCCTATTGACGTTAACAAGATGTCTCTAAAATCTGACTCTGAAAGTAAGTAAGTAAATACATTCTTTATTTGACCAGCTGACAAAGAGGGAGTCTTATCGACATACATATTTGTGAAACTATTTATTAATATAAATACAGCATTCTCACCGAAATATACTTCCTCGCAGTGGCGGCTCTACAGGGGCCAGGGGGCCACGGCCCCCCAACTGAGGTTGTGGCCCCCAGTGGCCCCCCAAATTTTATGCCAAAATATTATGAAATATGGTATCATTTAATTTTGATATTTTCAAAGGTATGACTTACTTGCTTAAGCATGCTGCATGATGAAATCTGATGTTATTTTATTCGTGGTGTTTTCACAGACACGACCTATTTACTTCCTTAGAGTGTTTATTATTTTCTTGTCGTATAAGCTACTTCCTGGTATCCATCACTGACTCCCTATCCACAAGCATATTGAGTACAGGGTAGCTGCCCTGGTATGGCGATATCACCAGCTAAGGCTTCGTCCAATTTACCTCCGAGAGCAATGCTGTCTGACTTCGGGTATCCAAGGACGTCATCCCCAATGCTTTACGGAAAATGGAGTTCTGTTGGTTATGAAGAATCGAGCCTTATCAGTGGTAGGCCCAGTGGTTTGGAACGCCCTTCCTTTAGACCTACGCCTACACACTGAGACTCTATCTGAATCCTTCCTCAACAAACTTAAAACTACTACTCAAACGGTGTGTTCATAAAATGCCCAGGCGCTTTTCGGGCTCTGCTGCAGATAAAACTCTGGGCATCTTTCTGAAGTGGATCCCACAGACTGCATTTAGGCAACTTGTCTACATCCAGTTATTATATCATTCCGAACTAAATCGACAATTCTCTGACCATTCGCTTACTATTATGATTGGTATACAATCTTTAACGCCAAAACACAAGTCTTTTCTGATATTAGACATATCTGCAAAGCAAATATGTCTGATATTCGTTTCAGAGAGCAGTGTATCAATGCCGTTAGTTGAATGTGTTCGTGCAGAGTCGATTATCATGGGTGCCTTTGTGGAACAGTTAGGCATAACAGACTCTAGGCATGACAGTCTTAATAAAACTTGCACTTAATTCCCAAACAAACAGAAAAGTTATGCTAGTTTTGACGCAAATATTTGATATTATTCGTTACTAGTTTATAGAAAATTTCTGTTATAGATCTAAACTAGATTAACAACGTCGCTAACGGAGCATTCTGTGTTTGTTTGTGTGACCTTCCGGAAGTAAAACTGAAAGGGCTGCGCATGTGCTAATTAACAGGTTTGCATTGTTTGTAGTTTATAGGTTTTACTTTTAACAAAGTGAGTCTGTTTCCATTTGTGTCTTAACTTGAGGCTGTTGATTAAACAATTCATGTAGCTCCAATACAGGTCTCTTGTCACCATTCTCACTTTTGACGAAAATAGACTGGCCCCTCCATCTGCTTCCCCGGCCCCCCCGTGGCCCCCCCTGTTGCAAAAGTCTAGAGCCGCCACTGCTTCCTCGTTATGTTTCTTCCTCATTATGTTATCAACTTCCGGTAATATTCGGGCGTGTGCTCTCGGTGTACCGTCCTCAGACACGGTTTGCGTTTGCATAATGGTGTTTAACATTAACTCGTGCCCTCGTTTAGTTCTCTAGTAGATCCGCATGGCATTAAGGATATAACAGAAGTTAACGATTGAGGCATAATTTTATGATTGTATTATAGCATCACACTGTTACGTTAAAGTGGTGTTTAATGAATTGATTGTACACTTCTTTCGAATTGAATGCATTAGAATACTGTGACTTACCATCAGCCTATCACGCCTATTCATCAATCTAATAACGATACTGAATCTTATCTGCAAATCCAAAATACACCAACTCTATGAAAAACAATGTAAAATATTACAAACAGATGTAAACCAAAAAACTTCTCATTCCGTTTCATACAGTATTATTGAGAACACACAAAAACTCTATAGACCAAACGCTTAAGCTTCAAGATTATATTAATTAAAACACCTAAGCAATAAAAAACATGCCTTAGCAATCTTTAATGATTCTGATAGAACATAAATAATGATATGTTTTTGGGGGCCGATAGCGTATTGGATAACATCTGGCGTAGAGTGCGAAAGGTACCGACTTCGAGTTGCGTAGGGTGGATATGCTTTGTAGGCTATTATTAGCGCCGTTGTATTGCAGGCTGTCTGTTCTGTTAGTAGTTAAGATTTAAATTGCATAACATTGTAAATGTACAGCGCAGTGCGTTTGTCAGGCGCTTAATAAAGAAAAGATTATTTTTATTATTTTAATTTTAACGCGATAAGCGTTTCGTATACAAAGTTAGATGTACATTTTGTTACCAAATCCATAAAAGAATATCTGCATGGAGGCTCTCTGACTATTGCAATGCCAAAAAATGTATCGCTTACATAGTCTTGTCAACGTACTCTAACGATTTCTGTTGTAATAGATAGGTTTATATTTTGCAATTCTGTAATCTATAAGTGCATATTTTTATAGCCTCTGTTCAAGTAGACTCATCAGACCTCACAATAGAAGACCAGGATCACATAAAATAGTCTCAACGCATCGAATAACGAAAACTTAGGCTTAGGTTGTAGGTTGCTTGGAACTCAATATCTTTGCTGCATGTTAACAGCATTTTAATTGTTATTAACTTCACCTGTACTAAACATAACCTGTAAATTTAACATAGTATCAGTAAAAAATTGATAATTATATTCAGCAGATCTAAAAACACACAAATTTGTTTTGACAACTTAGAAAGCCAAAGAGCTGTTCGACACCTTTATAATATGTTTAAACAACGCTATATAAATCTGCCTTTTAGTAGCGCGTGAAGTGCGCTTGCGAAATACATTACTATAATTGGAGCAAAACAGACAATGAGTAACTGATGTCACTAAACAATAATATTATTATATCGCGTTATCAGTGCATATTTAACAGATTTGGACTATTGCGACAAAGTCTGCTACCTGGCTTTCAGTGTTATTGGAAACTAACAGATCGCCTCATTTAACGGTCTGTGCATCGTCTGCATGCCTGTTTGTCTGTCTGTGTGTCTGTCTCTCTGTCTACCACTTTTCCATACTCTTTCCCCATTTCACCCGCCTCAGACGTCGTGGACCAGCTGAGCGCCATAACCTCTTCCCTGACCCAGTTGAAGAACGGTGTAAGTGACCTGAAGGCCAAGTGGCTCCCACTGAAGCGGGAGGTCCAGTTCCTCCGCGGGGACCAGGTGGTTCTTCGAGAAAGCGCCACGAAGCTCACTTCCGCCCTCGAAGCCGTCAAGGCCGAGTGGTTCAGTCGCCTTCTTCGACCGGAACCGAACAGCGGTCAGTCGCTACTCGGCGCCACACGGTCACCGGAAGACGCCACCGTCTCCATTACAACAATAACGGGGTTTGATTCAGGTCACGTGCGCAGCCAGTTAGTAGAGCTGAGAATGATGACATCACATCTGGAGGGTGAGCTTTCGCGCATGCGCCGGGAGAACGCCGACATCCGGAAGGAATTGGTCACTTCCGGTCTGCTGGCGACGAACCGGAACTTGTCGCGGGAGGAGCTGGGAGGGATGATTGATCGGATCGCAAACATACAGAACGGATCTCGACTGATGAGGAATGCCATCGACATTCCTAAAGGTTGGTACAGCTAGAGACACTCATCAGGTGGATATATTCACTAATAATTATTAATGTTTAATTAATCAGGTTATTAATGAACTATGATTAGGGTTTAGCGTGGAATTGAATTGAAAGAAGGATGGAATGACTTGATCGAATAGCCATTATGACTAAATTAGCGGATAGCCTGATAGATCACGAGTTAACCAGATAACCCACAAATTACCAAACGACATACACCGAAAAACCATTTAACAAAATTAATTAAATTAAGAAGTCTGGATATCCAATTATTTAAAGTAATATTTTGTAGACACCTTTCTATCGTATGCTTCCGAAGAAATAAATGACTAGCCAATGAATCTGACGGTCAACTGAAAACATTGTGACAACGTTAGGAGTGAAATTTTGCGTGATATGTCGCAAAGCAATGAACAGTGCAAACACAACTAACAATGGGGTTTAGCCTAAATGGAATTGTTTCCTCTCGTTGTCAACGGCTCCTCTAAAAGGTATCGCACGAGGGCAGACTCTAAATATTCTGGGTGTTGAGCTTACAGAGAAATTTGGGTTCTCCAACCACATTAAACATCTGACCATAAAAGCATTAGTTATTTTAATGCTCGATAATTATGTTCTTATTGTTAGTTTAAAGCGTTGCCCTTAAATATAGACTTATGTGTCTAAATGCGACTGCATAGTGAACATAGAGACACTTATCGTATCGTATTTAAGTATTTATAAAACGCCTCTAATGCAGAGAGCGAAGCTGATAATATTGAGTGACGCCATACGAATTTTCTTAAGAAATGAATAATAAATAAATCAGATGAATCAGAATAAATGGCAATCATAATCCATTAGAAAAGCCACATAGAAATCCGATAGCCTACATCAGAGATTAACACTGTATTCACATTACCGTTACACTTAGATACCTTTAAAAAATAAGCACGCACACTATATTTAAAGTGCAACACGAAAAAATTTGTATTTTGTTTTCCTTATCAGAATTTTCCCAAAATTAAACAATCGAGCCGCAATTTAACTGAAGCACGAGAAGTGCAACGGGAATGGTGTTAATTCGTTAAAATAGTCGTTTATCCGGTTGCAAACTTACCCACTGATGTCGCCTTGCTTCAATTTTTACGCCTCATAGAAATTATTATATACGGCGTTTAAATGCTCCACAGGCTATGTCTTACAATGTAAATGTTACTATTCGTTTATTATCTTTCATAGATATTACTAACTGATAGCACCTTTTACTTAAACAAGACGCGATTGCTTCCTGACCACCAGGGGCCGCAAAATTATAGTCACATGAACCTAAATGAGGAGTTTCCAGTCCTCTGTATTCTTGGCTTTCAGTTTAGGTAAGTTTTGTGGTGGGTTAGTCAGTAGATGGGTCAGAGGTTGGTGGGTACGCAGGTCAGTGGTTCGTTGTTTCGACCCAGCCACTTACCATCAATCGACGGGTGCAGAGGGAGAAGAAAATGGACAAGGATAACTAGAAGGTGAAGAAGGAGAAGGAGAAATAGTTTGGTGGGTGGGTGGTCAGATGGGTCGGCTATTTTGTGGATGAGTCAAGTTTTGGTTCCATTGTCGTCTTAAGTTCCTGTCTATAAGTGAACTGAATGATTGATTGAATGAATGAATTAATTAATTAATTAATTAATTAATTAACTAACAAAGTAAATAATGAAGTAATCAATTAATTACTTAGTTAATTAATTAACTAGCGAAATAATTCATTCATTCATTCGTTCATTCACTCTTTGGCCTCGACAGAAATTATGTTCACCGTTGCGAATCATCGTCAGACAAAATACGTTATTGAATGTAATCGACACGTATTTGTAAAATCAGTTGCAAATGTTTTAAAGGTGTCTAAAGAAATTCTGCACGTTGCAAACCGTTTTAAAGGTGTCTAAAGAAATCATCATGCATCATCATCATCATCATCATCATCATCATCATCATCATCATCATCATCATCATCATCATCATCATCATCATCATCATCATCATCATCATCATCATCATTCGAAGAGATTCACATGAGACATCTTATGTTATCAACTCCGGGAACTTCCTCTTAGTATTGGGGAACCACTCGATGAATATAAAAGTAGTATAATATTGGTCAGGTGGTAGCCTATATCTGGGCCTCAACACTCGATTGCACAACAATCTGGCGTAGTCGACTGAAAATGGTCCCTACCACGGGCGCCATGGGCCAGGGACCTATCCAGAACGCAGATTACTTCGGTCGGAAAAAGCAATGATAACTTTATCTGATGGTTCCCTACTCGATCGGGGATGGAAGACATGTACGTCGAGGTATTTAAATCGCACAAATATACGATGTTAAACCCTGTAACGTCTGCTGAAAACGTTGGATTTCCTTCCATTTTTGATAAGGTAATATTGGCGTCGACCACCCTTGCCACGAGATGACACTTAACAGCATAAAACTTTTTTGCTTCACTTAGACACCCTTAAAACGCTATAAAGTGCTTATTTTCATGCGGTTGCTCAGTTAGTCAGCATTTTAAAGGCTAAAATATCGTTTAGTACATATAAACTAAAATAAGAAGAACTAACAGTGATAACTATACACAATTTTCCTTATTGTAATTTGCTTCCAATGATGCCATTAGACGTTTTTAAACTGTTGATATCCTAATGCCGCATGGACGGCCGATGTTGAAAATCACTGGAAACAAAACGATGTCCTTACACACCTTGAAAACGCTTTGAAGTGATGTTAGAAATACAGCATTAACTTAAATGACGCACAATCATCCCACGACAACAATAATTATTATCATAAGGTTACAGTCGTTGTTAAAGGCTTAGTCAGCCATAAGATGTCGTTTAATACACGAAACTAAAACTCAAGAAAAAATAATCACGCCATTGGTCGACGTCTTGTAGTGTCGGCTGCTAAACAACTGAATAAGTCATTACGCATGCTATGTGACTTGTTCCACTTGCGCCTCACACTCTTTCTTTCTCTCGCTCCGTCCAAATAACCTACTCTTTCTCACTCCTTCCATCTTCCCATCAGTCACCCTCCATTTTTATGAACGTACGAATTTATCTACGTATGTATGTTGTTTCGTGGATATATGCATCGTGTACGTATGCTTGTATTTAGGTATGTATGCATGCATCTTTGCACATGGTTCGCTGCTATTTAACGACGACTTTGGAATAGATTAGAGTTGCCCTCCTCCTTTATCCAGGCTTGAAATGGCACCACCACGCACAGGCTGTGTTTTTAATTTAATATAAAATTTAATATAAACAGTGCCGTTACTAGTAGTAGTTTCAGGTTAGCGACACTGCGATAAAAAAGGGGATTTGCGTCGCCCTCCAGAAACAGAACCGTTTGAACGAAACTGCGGAATAATTATAACGTCTGAAAAACCTGATTTCAAGGTATCGAGAAACAAAACTGATCAATTATTTTGATTGTCAGTGCTGAATGTTTCTGATTTACAAAGTGAGTACTCGCTTAGAATATGCATAATTTCTAAAGTCATTTGCCAATGTTTTCAGGTGTGTATGGTCCTCAATTTTGTTTCCATTGCGTGGCAGAATTTTAAAGCTGTTTGATGTGGACATCATTATATCCATGTAACGGTTGTAACCAAATGATTCCTACAGTAAAAAACATGCAACAGCAACAAAGGCTGTTGTGAGCGTTATGCAATTATTCCATGCCATAATCTAAGAACTTTTATTGCGTCACTGTAATAATTGCGAATTCATCAGTTGGACAGAGGGCCCGATAGCGCATTGCATAACATCTGGCGTAGAGAGCGAGAGGTACCGAGTTCGAGCCCCGTAGGGCGGATATGCTTTGTAGGCTGCTATTAGCGCCGTTGTATTGCAGGCTGTCTGTTCTGTTAGTAGTTAAGATTTAAATTGCATAACATGTAAATGTACAGCGCAGTGCGTTTGTCAGGCGCTTAATAAAGAAAAGATTTTTATTATTATTATTATTATTATTATTATTATTATTATTATTATTATTATTATTATTATTATTATTATTATTATTATTATTATTATTATTATTATTATTATTATTATTATTATTATTATTATTATTATTATTATTATTATTATTATTATTATTATTATTATTATTATGACCACTACTGATCTAAATCGCATTGGTAGAAATTTTTGTTCAATGACGCTATATATGTCATATTATAAGCGTCGACCTACTCCTTTATCTAGCACAGATGGTAGATGTGTTGGGTAGTTGTTGTTTAACGACGCTTTATCATTGCAAATACGATTAACATAACCCTCCTCCTCTATTTAGACTTGGGACTGGCACTACCAGAGTACGGGTCGTGGCAGAATTACTTATAATAATACTAAAAAATACATGCATAGGTTGGCTTCTAGTTGCTGTTTAAGTTAACGACACTTTCATAACGAAGATTCTTATATCTGCCCTCCCACCTTTCTGCATTCTTGGGACTGGCATTACCAGAGTGCGGGCAACGGCGGAATAGCGAAAACAACGAAACCTGGAGGAAAATAGCGCTGGAGATCGCGAATTAGAAGGTGTCCAAGAAGAGAGCAACGTTATTAGCATCGTTGACTTCAAACAGTTAAACGACTTCTTCTTTAGACATCAAAGGCTGTTGAAGACGACAAGAAACAATTCCGTTTAATACTCATTGTTTATTTTGTTAGGAGTTTTCATTGTTTGAGGTAGATTGAGGTGTCCAGTGGAGATGCTAATCTGGTTGCCAGAGAGACCAGAGATGGCTTATTGTTTTGAGGATCATTAGATTATAATTAGGATCATTAGATTATAATTAGCGTTGCCCTCCTCCTTTTATCCAGGCTTTTGAACGTTCGTATTATGCACACAGTTTATCTAACAATGGATCACTAGTATTTTTTTACGACCTTCGGGCAGACGGAAAGCTTACACACCTTTAAATAGCTCTTCCCCACGCTCTATATTCGTCAGTTTTGTAAATTTAATATCGTCGCCTATGGTTCCTACAACAAAAGTGTAAGATCGACGTCAACGGCCATGGCAGCCATAAGATGTCGTTAGACAATGGAAAACTAACACCGTCTCTGCACATTACAGTCTCATTCAATCCCCAATGTTAAAATTCCACAACTGCTCGTACTCTGGCAGTGCCAGTCTCAAGCCTGGATGAAGGAGGAAGGGAGACGCTAATGATCTATGTTATCAGACAGTGTCGTTAAACTGAAACTACTTCTAATCGCCAAATTGTGTCTAACGATCTGAGTCACATGGACCGATATTCTTAACATCGTTGATTTGTAAAGCGATGAAAACAATGATACCAAAAATAAACTGAAATGGAAAATATTCTTACTATAAATCTCAAACGGTGTTAAGAAAACATAAAAGCACCACAGACCAAACAATTCAACTCAAACATTACGTACAAAAAACATTATTTGGCCATTGTTGTGGACTTTGAACGAGTATGATGTGCTCCATATGCAAACACTTTTGAAGAAATTTTAACATAGAGTAGTTATTGAATGAAACATCCGTGCAGTGGCCGAGATCCCATGTAAAACCTATTTCGGTTGGTTAATTGCTGTTTAGCGACAGTGTGTCATAGCAAGGATGATTATCGTCTTCCTCCTCCTTTCTCCAAGATTGGGACTTGGAATACACCAGGTGAGGTAGTGACTGAGTTATGCAATTATGTAATTATTATGTAATTATGTTATTGTTCAGTGTAATAATATCGACCATTTAACTGAAAAAGAGAAGCAATTAAAATAAAGTGCACGAATTTCTTTATTTATCAGTACTTTGTTACGCCCGAAGGCAGAAGCAAAACATACATGCACAAATCTTAACAAACATAAAATCAAACTCACAGACTGCGAAAATGTTCGTAAGGATCATTTATGCAACTAAATTACCGTTCAAGATGCCGACGAGTTCAGAGTCACAAAGAAAGTGCTCAACAACGTAACACCAGAAAATATCCTGGAGAAAATTAGATGTCGAATGAACTAGTTGCCTATAGAACATCATGCGACGTTTCTTAAATGACATAATTCCGACCATTGTGGGGCGCGGTGGGGTGTAGAGGGTATGTTCGGTGCCTTGCAGCCGGAGGGTTGCGGGTTCGAATCCACCTCACGGGGGTAGGCTATATTCGGTGCCTTGCAACCCGGAGGGTTGCGGGTTCGAATCCACCTCAAACCGCCGCGTAGGGACCCTGGGCAAGTCTTTCACTCGCAATTGCTCATGCGCTTCGGCGTGAAACTCCGAATCAGTGTCCGCGCTGTAGTCGGGAGCGCCTCTGAGTAGAAATCTTGAAGGAGCGCTAAAAAAATTTTTCAAATGAATGAATGAATTACAAAATAATTTCATAATAATTATTGTGGCGTTATGCGGTAGGCTGCGGACATTTGCCTACGCGCGCGATTGGCTACGGACATTTGCAAACGGACATTTGTCTTGAACACGGACATTTGTCTTGACAACGGACATTAGTCTTGGCAACGGACATTTGTCTTGGCTACGGACATTTGCAAACGGACATTTGTCTTGACAACGGACATTTGTCTTGGCAACGGACATTTGTCTTGGCTACGCAAACGGACATTTGCAAACGGACATTTGTATACGGACATTTGTATACGGACATTTGCAAACGGACATTTGTATACGGACATTTGTATACGGACATTTGCATACGGACAATTGTCTGCCCTCAAAATCTATAAATAGAGACGCCTGTTGCTTCAGTAGTTAAGTTAAGAGTAGAGTTAAGTGTGGAAAGTCAAGTGTAAAAAGTGAAGTGAAGAGAAGTCAGTTAGACAGTTAAGTTTAGAAGTTCAGAGTTAAGACAGAGTTGTAGTGTTTTAAGCTGTTTGACATTAATAATACAGTCTGCTGTGTTGATCCGAGTCGCTGTTGTCTCCCAAGTTAATCTAGTGTTAAGCATCGTCGGCTCTTTGCCCGAAGGGAAAGGCCGAGCTCAGCAGACGAGCAAGGAAGAGGGAGGATTCCAGAGACGCTATCCTGGTGACCGAAGAGAGAATGGAATCCGCCCTACGGCGATGGCCAGAGAAAGGGAGAAAGGAGAGTTTCGCCACAATTACATAACTTCGACAATACACACCCTGCAGTAGTGCCAGTTCAGCAATTAAAAAGTGCTTCTAAAAGCAACTAACCAAACCAGTATGGTGTTAGCAACGGCCTCTGTTGCGTAGCATGTTATTAAACTGTGGAATCCTTTTGTTACACGGACATTATGAGCATAATGAGAGGACATCGAAGCTCTAAGATGTCCCTACACAATGGAAATAAAATTGTGTCACTAAACACCTGAAAAATGCTTGCAAATGACGATAGAAGTTCAGCATTAACTAAACGAAGACTCACTTAAACTTAAACACTGGATATCTCTAAAATTCTTAAGCTTTTCTTAGATAACTAAATACCAGGGCTTTCCGACTCTATAAATAGCTCATTTTTAGTTCAAGTGGTAATTTTTCTTGGCTCAACCAAGCAAGCAAGCAATCAAGATTCCTGCAAGTTAAACTAGATGGATAAAAAGAAAGAGTTCTCGGTTTCTAAATGGCCGATATAAAACTTTAATCCTCCCAGTAACGACCTTTGGTTGCGATTGTCGTGACACTCACGGACTTTCGAAAGAACATTCTTCTGACTCATCATCAAAGAACAATAATAGTGGTTCGGCAGAATCGTCGTTTAAAAGCGAACGAACTGGTTTCATCACGAAACGTACGACGCTAGCATCGATCGCTACGGTCACTGAATCCGTAGGCACTAGGATCCTCGAAAGACGCGTTGGATGAACTCTGTGTGAATGGACAAAAGCTACGCAAAAACGCATCTACTTTGATATTTTAGGACCTGATAATAATTAGACCTAAGCGTAGAATGTACTGGTCTAAGTAAGGGCATTTAAGGACTCATTAGCTATTAAATTAACGAAGGTTTGTCCGATTTTTGTGTTCACTTCTGAACTTCGTAAGGACGGCATTATCAAACTACAGTTGTGTTCAATCAAATAATCTGCACCATTACATACTTACTCATCCTGATACTGAGAATCTGGTTTTCAACGGCGATTCCAGGTAGCATGATGAAACAGGCCACGCCAGACAGTTTCTCAGCGGCGACACCACTCTCCAATTCCACTGAAGGCATACTGCGACTTTCCTACGCCATCTGCCAAGATCCAAATGTTGACGCCATTTTCGCAGTCAACGAAGATGTCTACTTTTTCAAAGGTCTGTCATTTTAACCTCGCAAGTCGCAGGAAAGTGATAAAGATCTAGTACAAAGCATTGTAATAATGATCCTATTTTAAATAAGGAAACCAGGAATTGAATCTGGTCAGATTTGATCGGATCTGAATGGATCTGACCTTTCTCTCTGATCTGTTCTAGTATACCGTAGTCAAGTTAATTGTTACCAAATCAAAAATATTGAACAAGGATTTCTTCCTTTCTGCCTTGCTCTGTTCTGTACTATTCTATTGTACGTTGCCGTAATGATGACGCGAATTGAAGCTGTCAATCAACCTACAATCTCCATCTTACATTTCGAACGACGATGAAAAGACGATGTTTGTTTCGCTTATAACGATGACTTAATGTATGTCATCGTTATGAGCGCAATAAAGACACTGAAGCAAAGAATGACAAGACATACATGTATATGAATTTATGGTTAATGATGGTGATGAAGATTATGTTAATGACGAGGATGATCATGTCGTTTAATCTGTACTAGTGTACTCTGTCTTAATCAAATCGAAACGAAAGCATTGAACCAATCACAAATGTCAGATGACAGATGAGGTACGTATTTATACGGCAGGGCCTACTACGTGGGGGGGGGGTGGAAGCAGACTGCTTCCAATTTGTGACAGGGGGGAAAAGTCCCCCCTCCTAGTGAAATGGATGTTGCTGTACAACTGACAGTACTGACTCAACTGTTGCAATGGTATCCGGACATTTCCCCCCGGAAATCCCCCCAACAGTAAGTAGGTAACTCTACCATTGTCCATGATAACTGTCACTAATCCAACTTCTGTTGAAACAAAGACCTTCTTTCATCAATCCCACTTCTATTTAAGCAAAGAATTTGTTTAATCAATCCAACTTCTATTTAAGCAAAGAATTTGTTTCATCAATCCAGCTTCTATTTAAGGAAAAGAATTTCTTTCATCAATCCAACTTCTATTAAAGTAAAGAATTATTTTCATCAGTTCAACTTCGGGGGAAATGTCCGGGGGGAGAAATGTCCTTGACCCGTTGCAATGTATCGGCTGTCGACTGTAATTGAGTCTCTCGACTGTAAAGTTTATGTATTATGGTATTAGTGGTATTATTTCATACTGCTTGTAATGTTTGTATACTTTTAAGGTGGCATAGCGACAACATATTTTTGCCGTACCACTTTTTGTCTGCTAAAAGCTGGAAAATACTTTTTATCAATTTAAATGTGGATTTTCGATTACAAAAAAGGGCACAAAACACTGTCAATATATGCAAAAAGTGTCAGCTTCTTTTATCATACTACTTTTAAATCATGGCGACACACACTGAGTAGGGGATTGCTTCCAGTTTACAGGGGGAGATAGTAGGCCCTGTTACACGGTTCTCGGATGATGGGGTGCATGAATGATGATAATAGTGATAATGCGGATGATGTACATAATGATAATGGCGAGGAGGAGGAAGAGCAAGAGCAAGAGATGAAAGAGGAGAAGGAGAAAGGGAAGGAGGGTTATGATGAGGATTATGTTGATGGCTAAGTTGAAAACTTTGTTCTTTCATGATGTAGGTGACAAATACTATATGGGTCATCGTCTTCGTTTTCTATCGCCTGCGAGGTCAATCAGCGCTGATTGGCCAGGTCTTCCAAACAACATTAGCACGGCCGTATACCTGGATGGCTCCATAGTATTTTTCAAGGTAGGCTACCACTGCGCAAGACTGAAGACTATCAAGTCATCATATACAGAGAAGCGTGAGATTATTTCATGCATCGCTCTGTTTATTTTACTAAGATAGAGGAGGACTTCATGTTCTCAATCTTCCGTGCAAATATTATTATTATTATTATTATTATTAAATAAATTTGTAACGCGCGCAAGGTCACACCGAAATGTGAATCTGAGGCGCGGATAGTCAGCCGCCAGGTGAAGATGCACTTAGATTTCTAAATCCTTGAAAGCCAAGGAGAAATAATGAGTTTTGAGCCGCTTTTTGAAGGAAGGAAGTGAAGTTGAGCTACGAAGAGAAAGTGGTAGTCGATTCCATTCCTTTGGAGCAGAGGCGTGGAATGCACGAGAGCCCATAACTGTTCTGCATCGTGGCTCAGCTAGAAGACCTGTACTTGATGATCGCAGGCAACGAGGATGGATGTAAGGAGTTAGTAGTGCATGAATATAGGTAGGTGTGCTGGTACTGAGGGCTTTGTATGTCAAACAGGCCAATTTAAATTTTATTCTGAATTCAACAGGAAGCCAATGCAGCTCGTGGAGTAGGACTGAGGAGCATGTTCGTAGTGGGACACGCATCACTACACGAGCTAAGGAGTTTTGGATTCGTTGCAGCCTTTTGAGTTCAAGGTTTGAGACACCCACAAAAAGGGAATTAGCATAATCAAGACGAGAGGATACAAGTGAACAGGCTATATAGTTTGAGACATATTCTTTGTTAGAGCCGACTTGATGTGACGTATTGCCCTGATGTGATAGAAACAAGATTTACAAAGGTTTGTTATGTGTGGTCGGAATGTGAGCTTACTGTCCAGGGTTACCCCAAGTGTTTTGACAGTATCTAAAAGAGACACAGCAGTGCCTGCGAGGTCGACACTAGAAAGTGAAGGGAAAGAACGCAGGCGTTGGCCTGAACCGAACAGAATTGCCTCAGACTTGTTTGGGTTTATGGCCAAACCATTGAAACAGAACCATGCATACATAGATGAGAGGCACTCTTCAAGTTTTAGTTTACCAGACTGGTCAGTGTGTGACAGAGCAATATGTATATAGCTGAGTATCATCCGCGTACTGTTGTAATTGGATTCCAAAGTGCTTAGCTATATGACTGATTGGGATATCAATGACCGTACATGATTAAATTAAACATGATTGGGATATCAATGATATCGAAAATGACCCCATCTGAGTTTTTTACTGTAAGTTCAACATGCCTGTTATTCGTGTGTCAGAGATATATATGTATATATATATGTATGTATATATGTATGTATATATGTATGTATATATGTATGTATATATAAAATTAAATATATATATATATATTATGTGTGTGTATAAATTATGTATGTATCTGATGCTATAAGGTTAACATGTTTGTTATTTGAGTGTTATATATATGTATATATATGTACTTATATATGTATATATATATGTTTGTGTATATACATATATATCTGAAGCTCTAAGTTGTTCAAGATGTTTGTTATTTGGTGTCAGGTATATATATATATATATATATATATATATATATATATATATATATATATATATATATATATGGGTTCGAACATTCCACAGAAACCCGTAAGTTTAGACAGGATTAGACAGATATGACTGATTCGGATATCACACTAGTGACATCCTAAAACGCTAAGTGCCACATAGAAAGTAAATCCCATCATAGGTTATGCAATTTCTCATATATATGCTCGCTCTGCAGCAGTATGAGAGAAATCATTCTTTTTATATATGTCCAGAATTGGCACGAAACCAAGTCCAAACATTAACAGAGGCCGGTTGCAAAATTTATCATTTGAAACGGTTATTGAGGCGTTCTGTAGATCCCTACAAACGTGCATAGTGCATAAGCATTTATGTACTTATTCAATAGTGAGTGCATATACATGCGTACGCACCTACATACATACACGCATGCATCATACATACATGTAGGCCTACATAATTATAACAGATGAATGGAAAAGAGAATGCAGTATATATAGAAGGATGTTATACTCTGGGATGACAGACACATACAAACTGAAATCTATCTTATTTTATTCCAAGGACAAACAATGTTGGCGCTACAGCAGTTCCCGTCAGCCAATGGACTCCACCCCACAAGACATCTCCACCGTATTTTCTGGACTTCCGAGTAACATCGACGCTGCGTTTGTCTGGAGCGGAAACGGAAAGCTATATTTTATCAAAGGTAGACAACTCATATAATATACATGAATAAACAGTGGGGCTCTACAGGGGAGGGGCAAATGCCCCACCAACTGAGTTTGTGGCCTCCGGGGGGGAGAAGAATCCCAGTCAAAATTTTGAGTGGACAGTCGTAAACTTATCACCACTCTCAGTTTCGACGCAACCAGACATCAAACTGGTCCCTCCTTCAGCTTTCCTGGCCCTTCCGTGGCCCCCCCTGTTGGAAAAGTATAGATCCGCCACTATGACTAAACGACTACAAAGACTTCCAGAAACAACCACTTCGGCTATAAGCTTAACCTCTAATACTATAATACTAGCGACATATTAGTTGATATAGGACAACTCTCTGTTCTACAGCAGTAGGCCTACTAAAACTTCTAGTACTAAACCTCTATAGTATTAAAATTACTGCAATATCCTACGAACACTATTACATAGGCTATCGGCTTATTAGACAACCACATGTGCGCGTCATTTGTATGGTAGTCTACTGTTGATATTTAAGTTACTAATCTGTCGGCTTGAAAACTCTTCTTGTTCTTTGTATTTCTGCAAATCTTCTAGTTCTTTTCTTTGTATTTTAATTTCTTGTTTTATTTGGTCTTGATTGCTTTTCTGGATAAGCGTTTAAGTGATTGCTTTCCTTCTTCAACTTATTTTTTATTCTGGTTCTTCTTATTCTTGTAATTTTTATTCTCCCTGGAAAAGTATATCTTTCCATTTTGACCATAGTAATAGCACTGTAATGTCGTTAAAGCGATTTACCATAGTCGATATTTTGCACATGAACATTTCTACCATAGACGACAAATATTATCGAATGTCAAAGCTCAACAACAACTATCGTGTAGACCTCGATTATCCTCGACCTCTAAGCACCTGGAACGGACTTCCGTCAAAGATAGACGCAGCGTTCAACTACACAAACGGCAGAACCTATTTCTTCTCCGGATCCAACTTTTATCGTTACAACGACGTCAGCTTCAAGGTAAAATTTCATTAACTACAAGTTGCGCCTTGAAGTAATTCAGAATTTTAAGTTAAGCTCTCATTCTAGGAGTTTCACAGGGATCAGTCCTTGTACCCCTTCTTTCATTCTGTACACGGCTGATATTACCTCTTTGTTTCCAAATTACAGTGCTACTGGTCATCTTTTTGCCGTCCAATCTATTTGCGTAAGCAAAAATGACGGAAGTGCTTCATTGAGTTACAAGTCTAATAGTATGCAGAATATGATCACCAGACGAGGCTGGATTAAGATCAGTCCAAACGATAATAGAAGATGATCAGGGAAAACCGCCTATGTCTGCAGCAGTCTGTATATTTCATGACAAGCAAGTTTATATGGTTCCAGAAGGCAAGGCAGGTCTAACATTGTAGCTACATGTATATAATTATTGGTTGCAAATGAACCTGAACGTTGTTGTAACCAAATGCTAACTTGCATGGGGAATTTCATGGCTAAAGTCTGCTATACAATAGTGCAAAGGATTCAATATAATCATAATAATTATTATAAGAAAGTGTTTTGGTGTTAATGATTGTAGACCAATCCTAACAGTAAGCAAATGGTCAGAGAATTGTCTATTTTGTTCGGAAATGATTATAATAACTGGATGATATATATCATGATCAGGGATATCATTTACAATGATCGAAGAGTCGACAAGATTAAAACAGGCAACAGTGAAGATATTATCAGAGTTAGTTGTAGTAATTCTAGTTGGTTGTCATGTGTTGCGAGGAAATTTTATGATGGGAAACAATTAAATAAATTATGCATTAAAATATAATTATCGGACAATATACATGTACACTGTGTCCACGATAAAGTAGAACACTAGACTTTGTGAAATATCTTGGTCAATTGTAGTATTATAGGTACTAAATTTGGTGCACATGACCTTCAGTCTATTCTGTCTATACCCTGCAAATTTTATTACAATTGATGCAACGGTTACGAGGATATACCCTTATGAAATTGGGTGGTTCAGGAACCAAGTTACCGAACAGTAAAACGCATAGAATGACGTCATTTTTCTGGCTACATAGGATACAATGTCATAGGCTGTTGTTTATAAGCGTCATTTTCGGAAACAGTTACACTACGAGACCTGTTTTACGTAACAGCAGTTGGTTGTAAAGAAATGGTTTTCAGTGCAGAGGACAAGATTTTAATCAAGGAGTTGAGAGAGACGAAGGGGTATGGCGCAAGGAGACTCATTACAGAATTTCCAATGAAAAATTGGTCCCTAGCTGGTGTCAGCAAGCTGTTAAAAAGATTGCCACAACCGGATCAGTTGCAAGGAAACAACGAGATCGGGCGTTACGAACGCAAACAAATATCAATGCTGTCGAAGAACTGGCGCTGAGTCAGGATGATCAGCCGCGCACGCATCTGTCGATGCGTTTTACTGTTCGGTAACTTGGTTCCTGAACCACCCAATTTCATAAGGGTATATCCTCGTAACCGTTGCATCAATTGTAATATAATTTGCAGGTTATAGATAGAATAGACTGAAGTTCAAGTGCACCAAATTTAGTACCTATAATAGTACAACTCACCAAGATATTTCACAAAGTCTAGTGTTCTACTTTATCGTGGACACAGTGTATATGAGGTCAATATAGAAGATAATTATTAGACTGTATGAGGTCAATATAAAAGTCACCAGATAATAAAACGTTTTATCCAACATATCAACTTGGTAAGATACGAAAGCAACTATAGTCAATATCAATATTGTAAACTCCAGTATTGTCCCGATGGTCTATAAAGAACTCTTTGATGTAGTGTACTTCCGATCTTGTTGTAAAGTTATAAACATACTTTCATATGAGGCATGATTTAAATTTAATCTGGGGTGTCTTTCTTATATGCCTGCTGCGGGAAGACTTTTTATACCCTCTGGGGTTTTACACTGAGAGCTCCTCTGAATAGCTTATACTGTAAGAGGCGCCTTACAAATTTTCAAATACAATACAATACAGAGTACTGTGCCGAAGGCGCTGTAGGAACTTTGATTTTGGCTCGCGACCTCTAGCTTTGTAATAGTTGAAGTTCTTGTATGTTGAATGCTGAGTTTCCACAGTTTTATCATGACGGTTCAGTTATACAGTTTCATGCGTCCACGTGTCCATGACCTTGTGACCGGTCTTAACGGGTTCATAAGTCTATATTTCAGTTGCAGTACCGTGAGTCTACTTGGAAATGCCCGTCCTTTGCGAGTCTGCCTTGACTTATCCTACCATTTTCATCTTCGTATATCCGTGCCTTACTTTACCTATACCTCATTTTAAGCAGGTTCTTCACAGCAGATTGTAAACGGTGCAATTAAAAATAATTGACAAGAGACTGCATTTTCAGCTGCATCAAGGAAGATGACACAGCTTACCTGTATGTCTTCATTCATAGACTATCCACGCAATCTACATTCATATTGCCTTTGTAGTTACATATATTGAAATAAGCAGTAAATTTAGTTTCGTTAAATTTTTATATATTATATCCTTATTATTAGTTCTGCTGTTTACGCTACTTTAAGGTTGATTCGGGTTATCCAAAGTCTACGGTGACTCACTGGTTGGGATGTTCCGGTGGCTCAGTGTCCGAATTAAAAGCGCCAAAAGGTGACATGATGGAAAAGGAATGGATGGCCGGCGGAGACCAATTCATGACGGGTGGCGTTGGACTACCAACCTATTCAGTGCTTCTTTCTACCATCGCACTGTTGGCTTTGTGTCTGCTATTTCCCTAAATTGATCTGTTTGCCGCAGTAGGCCTGCTAGGCCCTATAGTCTATTCCACAGTGTAATTTGAAATCGCTCTGAGAAAGGTTGAACATGTAGGCTAACCTCTTAATTTTATATGCTATTTTATGTATCGAATGACTTTGTTATTTAATGGAAGTGAGACATTTTTTTATTGGATAGCTTAATCTGTATGCATTTTCTATATACGGATTATCAATAATACAGCCGACCTGTTAACATAGGCCTTAGTTTTATTGTTGCCACCACTGCACGGCAGTTTACTCCTTGTACTTCCTGGATCCTTCCCAGCGGCTCGGTGATTTTTGTAGCATTCTAAAAACCGATTTTAATTGACCCTGGCGCTATTGGGGTTGTAGGAACTAGCTTAGGTCGGAGGTAATTTATAAATCGCGCAGAGTGAATTAAAAGCGGCCTGTGGAATAGTACTAATGTTGTTTTCACAGGATGGACAATTATTTTCTGATGGCACTGCTGTTGATGCAACCTATGGAGATCTATCGCTTAATTTCTTAGCGCTAATTCCACGTTGTCTTGGCCAATAAAATAATCTAAGCAAAATTAGCTAACAATTTTAACCAATTATTATTAACTACAAGTCCGAAGGAATCCCAAGACGGATTTAGGAAATAATTATTCTTCGAAAGACTCGGACACGGACGCAATAGTTACCTGGACTTAAGCGTTTTAATGAGAATCGTTAAAGCAGAGAATTCTCACTATTACCCCGATAAAACCAGCTATAGTTGTGCATGCTTGTTGTGCAGAAAATACGTAAACTCGAAGCTTTTCTCCGATCGGAAGTGGAGAATTGCAGCTGCCTGTACAAAAAGTAGGCCTACCGCAGAGCTGTGAATATGGTTAATGGTGCGTCCGCCACTTCCACATTTTTTGGACTTGGAGTAGGTGGCTGAGGAACTGCCTTGCTGGCAACAGGCATTGGACTAGTGCCTGGATTAACTCTTGAGGATTTACGGTGTTGGTTACTTTGCTCGATTTTGCTGGAGTCGCCATCAGCCGAAGATGTTAGGCTAAGGCAGCGAAACACGAGGCAATACGCGAGCTGGCCAGTAGTAGTAAACTCTTACCATTCACAGCCATGCTTTGAAGGCGCTTGACGACAATCTGCTCAGCGAAGATGAATTTAAGTTAGTTCTTGAAGAGATTAAAAATATCGCGGAATGAAAGATCAGAATCGGCGCAAATCTTTATGAACCGCTGAATAGACAAATAAGAGCTAATCAAACCTTAGACCTTAGACCTTAGTCCTTCCTCGCGCTGGCAGCGCATCGGGCGACACAGCCTCTCCACGTTATCCTGTCTTCCGCGGCCAGCATAGCATCGTCCCACGTCATTCCGCCGCCTTCCAGATCCTGAGTGATCGTGCTTCTCCAAGTCTTTCTGGGTCTTCCTCGCCCTCTTCTCCATCCCGACGGAGTCCAATCCAGTGCCTGCCTTAGCGTTCTCAAACAGGGTCGCGAAATGCGAGCGCAGTTTATATTGCAACTCGGGCACTTCAGAATCAACATGACCTTAAACTGCGTATGCTGGACTGATTCCACCCTTGTTACAGTCCCTCTTTACGAAATTAATAAAACTACAATCTTCGCTTTCGCTGTTTAGCCACAGACCTATAATTTTTTAGATTGGCATGCCTAACAGTAACCATATTTTGGCCGAGCTTCGTGACAGGCTGCCCTGCTGAGCCACAAGCTGTCGTGTGTCTTTAGAATACTATGGGGCCGTTGCTGGGGCTCGTAGGACCTCCAGAAAATGGTCGGGTCTATAGCTCTGGCCCAAAATCGGGGGCTTAGGCTATTGGACCTGACCAAAAATCTACGTTTTACATTTCTACTTGAACATTTCAGTCGCAGCATCATGGTTTCGGTCGGTGTGTCTCGGCTGTGAAAACCAATATAGGCCTAATGCTTGTCGAAATCGGAGCGAAAAATGTCCAAGCGATTTATAGACAGGAGTATTTACGAGTGGCGCTGACGTTTAGAAAATAGGCCTATGTTGAGAAACGAGGCGGACACACAGAATGTACCATATAACAACAAATTACTTGCATTTTTACCAGAAACAAATATCAATTAAATAAATGACGCATTCATTTTTTAAATCATTCGGGGATTCATAGAGCGCCCCTTCAAGGAAACTACTCAGATTGAACGTTGTTTGAATTTTTAATGGCCAACGCTGTATTTATGGACGAGCAAAAGAACGTTAAAATGTCATGTAAAGCAAAACATTTAGTTATTACACAGCGAACAGCCTTGAGCCTTCAGATCCTTAAAGCTTCCGCATATCTCAGACATTCTCAGTAGACGATATCGAAGAGATTTAGTAGATTTAGTGAAAATAGGCTACTTAAAGATCTTGGCTAAAGTTGATTTTTTTGCAAAATTATAGTATCTCGGACTGAAGGATTACATAGTATCTTTTGTCATGTTGCGCGGACGCTGGGCGGTAGGCCTACCAGGTTTTCTCATGACGACACTAACCCACTAATCCTAATCCTAACCGACCCTCAGGTCCCTCACGACGCCTATCGTGACCCTAACCGACACTCACGACGCCAGTAAACTTACGCACTAGGCCTATGTCCTTCAGCCCTCGATGCTATAAGCTTGCCAATTATTTGTATGCGGGCTTAAGGGTCTTCGCTGAACTCGCCACATGTGAATAATTATACGTGTAGATGTTGAACATTTCAGTTCATGTGTATTCATATATACTCGTGTGTTAGGCGGTTTATCATTTATTAGCCAAAATTACTTAACGACTGCATTTTATGACTTCATAAATTTTGAAGTCTAGGCCCGCTACCAAATGTCATTTTATAATTAGCCCTAATTATACCAGCAGATCGTGCGCTTTTTAAAGTAAGACAACAGGATCGTAGACTAGGTGTGACTTTTATTTTGTATTGTTATGTGCATTGCAACAATCCTGATTCAGAGGTCGTAATTATTTTATATTGCTCCTTAGGTTTTCAGATAATGTAGATCCTACCATACTTTCAAGCAGACAATAACACAGGTAGACAGACTAAGAGCATCAATAATTGACGACAGACAGCCAAGCAAACACGGAGCCAGAGAAACAAAAACAGTCAAAAACCCATATAGAGAAAAATACTAAAATAATAAAGAAAACAAATAAACAAAGAAGGTGAAATTGTATGTATACGGCCTATAATCATATATATATATATATATATATATATATATATATATATATATATATATATATTCCCTGGTATATATATATATATATATATATATATACCAGGGCACTTACTTTGGGTGGCTAACATAGCCTATGCGCTAAACCTACTATCTAAGAGGTCTAAACTTTATCTGTTGGTATGTGAGACAAACAGGACAGAAAGAGAGCCCGAATGTGAGATTGCTTGAAATAAACCCATACATTAAGAGATAGACACAGATATAGATAGAGATAGAAACAAAGTGAGGGACACAAAAGAAGAAAGGCAGTGCCTTCAGATCCTTAAAGCGACAAGGAATGAGAGACCGAGTTATCTCTGAAAAACTCAAATAAAGCTTAATTAGCCACCGGTGCAACATGTCGGACGAGGCTACATGCACCTTCTGTTCCTGAGTCCCAAAGCAATGAAATCGCTGTACCGTGTACACAGGGCCGTAAATCGTGGGGAGGGAGGGTAGGAATTCCCTCCCCACTCTTAAGATTGGGGAGGGAACATGAAGGAATTCCCTTTCCTCCGTTTTTCTAGGCTGTCATAAATATTATGGCAGTCCAAGCCATAACAAACAAAATTTGTCAACACTAAACTAGTGTGTAACCGAACGTAGTAGTGGGAATCAGTCAATGCCCACTAGCAGTAGTTTGCAATATTGTTTTGCTCAATGCATTAATTAAATAATTGTGATTCTTACGCAATGCTGTAATATAATATGGGGTTCTTAAGGAAAGTATAGGCCTACAGACTTTCGAAGGGGCAGTTTCCCACAACACATGTCAAGACAGATTTTGCGGCCCTGCGTGTACATGCTTGTTGTGCATAATTTTTTATACTTTTCAATCGTTATCCAGTGGTTCTGTTATAGACAAGAATCCTAAACAGCTCATACATGTAAGTCTCAAGAATAAGTCAGGTAACAACGCTGACAGACAGGGAGGGACAGGAGCTGGAGGCAGATGCATGGGCTGAGGCAGAAGCGAGGCAGAAGCAGAAGCAAGAACGAGGTAAGGGCACATGTAGAGGTAGAGGCAGTGGCAAAAGCAAGTATATTGATAAATGTTATAAGTGAGGCAGATTTAGGAAAATGTAGAGGAAAGATAGTCATGTAGTGAGGAAAAAAGTTCTAGAGAAGCATTCGACGAGGAGATTAAGCGAAAGACGAAAGTATACGAAAGTAGGCCTATATATATTTTTGCACTCTTGCATTCGTAGGTCCCAACTGCCAGCGCTGAAACTGAAAACGAGTTAATGCAGAAAATGGCATTTGAAGCCGTTATTAGTCAGAAGTGTCAAACCTTTTACATGGTGGGCCAGTGACAATATTTTTTCCAGCATTTGGAGGGCCAGGCGCCTGAGCAAAATGGGGTAGGGACCTACTAGGGATCTTGGAGAGAGCTCGACGAGCCCGTCCCCAGAATTTTGTGCAAAACTAAATCTCAAATTGTGCATGTTTAGCATACAGTCAAATTTGGTTTAAAAATCTTAATTTTGATATTCTTTATCAGTCACGGACATCACATAAAACTCTTTAAGCCTTGTAAATGACAAATTTGAACTTTTATTCTCAAATTGTGATTTGTGTAGTCTTTAGGCAAGACTCCGTGGGCCAGAAAACATCGCCGGCGGGTCAGAAATGGCCCGCGGGCCGGTGTCATGAAATAGAGTATCCCCCATTAGAATTATATCCCCTTAGCGAAATGAAGTATCCGGCCGGATGAATCTGAACGTGAGGAATATCCCGGTCGTGCAAAAGTATCCCCCATGAGTCGTACGAAATCATCCCCCATTCAAAAGTGTCCCTCTGCAACTTAATTGCAAATTTTGCTATTTAAGTCAATTTAGAACCATAGTTGGTAAAAACGGTTAAAACTGAACAAAAAACCTAAAAACCTCGTCTTTTCAACAACAACAAAATAAAAAACGAAAAAACGGGAAAAAAACGAAACAAGAAAATAATGTCACTTTGTTTCATCTTGTACTGCATTTTAAAAGTAAAAACCGTATTTAAGCAATTTATTTTAATCAGCAAATAACTCAACTAAGTAACATTAAGCTACAGCAATTATTTTATTTTTATATGTTTTGTTTAATAACAAATTGAGAAATAAAAAATTTAAAATCTTTTCTAATTTCAACTGTAAGCATAAGTCCACATATATGCTAAGTCCATGCTGACTAACATAAACTAACATACCGTAATTAAAAACTAAACTTTGTAACTATAGTTTATAGTGTAGACTAGCCTACTTTATTAAAACATTGTACTTACAATTTTTACTTATATAAAAACTTGATATGGAGTAATATCAGTCAGTTTATCAGTCAATCGGAGATTACTGTATATAAAGACAACATTTCGCATTTTTGGATAACTTAGAAATTCAAATAACTCTTAGATATTTTATTTCTGGTACTGTGCTATTTAATTATCAAATGATGACATTAAATAGTGATATAAATTACCAGAATCCTTCAAAATACGGAGACAACGTAAAGGATTTAAGACAAAATGCAATTAAGACACTGATTGGGTGACTTGGTAGCTCGCGCTTGATATGTGGCGTTTCGTATCAATAGGTACGGTACACCAACAAAGCCATTTAAGGCAACGAGCCAACTTCAAGAGCTCTTGTGTTCCGTGTGCTCTTGTAATCTCACGCTAATTAAGCAGTGCCTCAAAGTTAGTCCATTCGCATAATTAGTTGCCTGAAGGTCTTAATGCGATTGAAGTGTGTAAAAGGAGGAAGACAAATATCAGCAGTCACAAACGACAGTGTACTGATAAAGGACTAAGGTGTAATTAGGTGACTTGGTAGCTCGCGCTTGATATCGGTCGTTTCGTATCTTAATTTTGATATTCATTATCATATGTAGGTACACCAACAACGTTATTGAAGCCATAGTGAGTGTCACTAAGTGAAAAGATTTATACTCAAAAGGGAAATAAGCTGACTTTAACAACTTTTGCACAAACGTACAGTCAAAGCAGCATGATTGACTAATGAAATGTGGTATGCACTGCTTGCTGTCAGTTCTATAATCAATACGTAAAAAATTATACGCCTAGCCCTAGATAGAGCCGATAAGCAGTTGAACTGAATTTATGATGTGAAAGAGCGCATCCACTTAAGTGGAAAAGTAGTACAAAGTGAACATTTAAAAAAATGGACTTTTGAACTAGAGGGCTCACTTAGAGTCACTTGCTTTAAATATTTCTGGCTTTAGATTTTTATTAAAATATGTAATTATGTATTCATAAATTATACGCATTTAAAACAATAATACCTTATACCTCTGCATTTTTATCCCCCGGGGGATGATTACACACGATGGGGGATAGAAATGGTTTATCCCCCCGGATACTCTATACCGGTATAATCCATCCGGGGGGATAAATTCATTCATCCCTCCCGGATAGTCTTAGGACGGATACTCTATTTCGTGATACCGGCTCTTCTGCACCCAGTTATAAGTGATTTGGCTAAAGTAAAGAGCCGTAAAGTTCACATAGTCTATAGTTAATACTGATTTAGCCTTACTCTATTTTTAATAAAACCATGTTATAAAGTCTTGGTTACAAACTTAAGAGCAATGTTTAGTAGAAAACGGTAAATGTTAACAAATTAAAAGCAAGCTTTGTAAGTTGCAGGTTAAAAACTTATATTTAATCTTAGTAGTTAAGTAAAGGCGGGTTGATCCATAATTCCATATGGCGGGTTCAAGCATAATTCCATAAGGCGGGTTCAAGCATAATTCCATAAGGCGGGTTCAAGCATAATTTTACTTGGCTGTTACAAGCATAATCTAGTCCAAGTACAGTTCAAAGGTCAAACGACCACGGCCTCCGCTAAAAACAGACACCCATTAAATTTGGGCAAGGGTCCCTCTTCTTGGGTGGGGCGTGCGTGTGCCTACACCTCTCCTTTCTTCTTCATTCGCACTACATGGCTTAGCAAAGCTCATTAATTATTCATTATTTGGTTGTTCTCAATTCTATTTGGGTCCATCACACATGGGCACGCTGCCAATTTTTATACACAGGCTGACAATTCTTTCAAGCAATACCATCCGTCCACATACGCAAGCACTCTATTTTTTTACTCAATACCCTTCATTTAGCGCCCATAAGTTCCACCCATCTTTGCTCAAGTATTGCAAGGTCACCATTTTGCACTGTTTCTTAGTACTATTACATACATGCTTTCAATTCTTTTGTACCATACAACCAGTTTCGCCTAGGCGCGCACCCATTTAGGCTCAATTCAACAACTACAAAGCACTTGCAACTGTGTGCGTTTGTGTGTTTGTGTTTGTATGTTTGGCTGTTTCTGTATGTGTGTATTTGTGAGTTTGGGTGTTTGACAGTTTGTGTGTATGAGTGTGTTTGTGTGTGTTTGGGTGTTTGTGTGTATGAGTGCGAGGCTGTGAAAGATATAGAGTGCAGAGAAGTGTTTTGAGAGGGGCTTAGCGCAGATTTGTGCGCTTATGAGAGTGTGTTTTGCTTAGCGCTTGAGAAGTTGAGAAAGAGAGATGCAGAGAAGTGTTTGGGAGAGGGGCTTAGCGCTTGAGAAGTTGAGAAAGAGAGATGCAGAGAAGTGTTTTGGGAGAGGGGCTTAGCGCTTGAGAAGTTGTGAAAGAGATGCAGAGAAGTGTTTTGGGAGAGGGGCGTAGCGCTTGAGAAGTTGAGAAAGAGAGATGCCGAGAAGTGTTTTGGGAGTGGGGCTTAGCGCTTGAGAAGTTGTGAAAGAGATGCAGAGAAGAGTTTTGGGAGAGGGGCTTGGCGCTTGAGAAGTTGAGAAAGAGAGATGCCGAGAAGTGTTTTGGGAGAGGGGCTTAGCGCTTGAGAAGTTGAGAAAGAGAGATGCAGAGAAGTGTTTTGGGAGAGGGACTTAGCGCTTGAGAAGATGAGAAAGAGAGATGCAGAGAAGTGTTTAGTGAGAGGGGCTTAGCGCTTGAGAAGATGAGAAAGAGAGATGCAGAGAAGTGTTTTGGGAGAGGCGCTTAGCGCTTGAGAAGTTGAGAAAGAGAGATGCAGAGAAGAGTTTTGGGAGAGGGGCTTGGCGCTTGAGAAGTTGAGAAAGAGAGATGCAGAGAAGTGTTTAGTGAGAGGGGCTTAGCGCTTGAGAAGTTGAGAAAGAGAGATGCAGGGAAGCGTTTTGGGAGAGGCGCTTAGCGCTTGAGAAGTTGAGAAAGAGAGATGCAGAGAAGTGTTTTGGGAGAGGGGCTTAGCGCTTGAGAAGTTGTGAAAGAGATGCAGAGAAGTGTTTTGGGAGAGGGGCTTAGCGCTTGAGAAGTTGAGAGATGCAGAGATGCAGAGAAGTGTTTTGGGAGAGGGGCTTAGCGCTTGAGAAGTTGAGAAAGAGAGATGCAGAGAAGTGTTTTGGGAGAGGGACTTAGCGCTTGAGAAGATGAGAAAGAGAGATGCAGAGAAGTGTTTAGTGAGAGGGGCTTAGCGCTTGAGAAGATGAGAAAGAGAGATGCAGGGAAGCGTTTTGGGAGAGGCGCTTAGCGCTTGAGAAGTTGAGAAAGAGAGATGCAGAGAAGTGTTTTGGGAGAGGGGCTTAGCGCTTGAGAAGTTGTGAAAGAGATGCAGAGAAGTGTTTTGGGAGAGGGGCTTAGCGCTTGAGAAGTTGAGAAAGAGAGATGCAGAGATGCAGAGAAGTGTTTTGGGAGAGGGGCGTAGCGCTTGAGAAGTTGAAAAAGAGAGATGCAGAGAAGTGTTTTGGGAGAGGGGCTTAGCGCTTGAGAAGTTGTGAAAGAGAGATGCAGAGAAGTGTTTTGGGAGAAAGGCTTAGCGCTTGAGAAGTTGTGAAAGAGATAGAGTTTGAGAAGTTGTGAAAGAGATGCAGAGAAGTGTTTTGGGAGAGGGGCTTAGCGCTTGAGAAGTTGAGAAAGAGAGATGCAGGAGAAGAGTTTTGGGAGAGGGGCTTAGCGCTTGAGAAGTTGAGAAAGAGAGATGCAGAGAAGTGTTTTGGGAGAGGGGCTTAGCGCTTGAGAAGTTGAGAAAGAGAGATGCAGAGAAGTGTTTAGGGAGAGGGGCTTAGCGCTTGAGAAGTTGAGAAAGAGAGATGCAGAGAAGCGTTTTGGGAGAGGCGCTTAGCGCTTGAGAAGTTGAGAAAGAGAGATGCAGAGAAGTGTTTTGGGAGAGGGGCTTAGCGCTTGAGAAGTTGTGAAAGAGATGCAGAGAAGAGTTTTGGGAGAGGGGCTTGGCGCTTGAGAAGTTGAGAAAGAGAGATGCAGAGAAGTGTTTTGGGAGAGGGGCTTAGCGCTTGAGAAGTTGAGAAAGAGAGATGCAGAGAAGTGTTTTGGGAGAGGGACTTAGCGCTTGAGAAGTTGAGAAAGAGAGATGCAGAGAAGTGTTTAGTGAGAGGGGCTTAGCGCTTGAGAAGTTGAGAAAGAGAGATGCAGAGAAGCGTTTTGGGAGAGGCGCTTAGCGCTTGAGAAGTTGAGAAAGAGAGATGCAGAGAAGTGTTTTGGGAGAGGGGCTTAGCGCTTGAGAAGTTGTGAAAGAGATGCAGAGAAGTGTTTTGGGAGAGGGGCGTAGCGCTTGAGAAGTTGAGAAAGAGAGATGCAGGAGATGCAGAGAAGTGTTTTGGGAGAGGGGCTTAGCGCTTGAGAAGTTGAAAAAGAGAGATGCAGAGAAGTGTTTTGGGAGAGGGGCTTAGCGCTTGAGAAGTTGTGAAAGAGAGATGCAGAGAAGTGTTTTGGGAGAGGGGCTTAGCGCTTGAGAAGTTGTGAAAGAGAGAGTTGCAGAGAAGTGTTTTGGGAGAGGGGCTTGGCGCTTGAGAAGTTGAGAAAGAGAGATGCAGAGAAGTGTTTTGGGAGAGGGCTTAGCGCTTGAGAAGTTGAGAAAGAGAGATGCAGAGAAGTGTTTTGGGAGAGGCGCTTAGCGCTTGAGAAGTTGAGAAAGAGAGATGCAGAGAAGTGTTTTGGGAGAGAGGCTTAGCGCCTGAGAAGTTGAGAGAAGATGCAGAGAAGTGGAGAGATGCAGAGAAGTGTTTTGGGAGAGGGGCTTAGCGCTTGAGAAGTTGAGAAAGAGAGATGCAGAGAAGTGTTTTGGGAGAGGGGCTTAGCGCTTGAGAAGTTGTGAAAGAGATAGTGTTGCAGAGAAGTGTTTTGGGAGATGGACTTAGTGTTTGAGAGTTTGTGAAAGAGATAGTGTTGCAGAGAAGTGTTTTGGGAGATGGACTTAGTGTTTGAGAGTTTGTGAAAGAGATAGAGGTGTGGAGAAGCGTTTTGGGAGAGGGGCTTGACGGGTGCGATGCTATGGAAGAGATAGAGAAGGAGAGAAGCATTTTGGCGTGAGGTGGCTTAGCAATTGCGAAGAAGAGAAAGAGAGTGAGAGAGAGAGCGCTAGAAAGAGGGAGATGAAGCGAAGAATTTTGTGAGAGGGGTGCGCAGGCTGGGAGCCAGCGAGGGTGAGAGAGAGAGAGACATACTCTCGGTAATTGTCAATTTTATTCGACCCGATTAAGAGCTGAATCAGTATTTTCGCCTGGCGAGAAGTGCATTAACTAGTTTTCGGAGAGAGAGACGCGTAAAATGATGGAGTTTAACAGAGGAATTTTTAGTATGGTTTAGCTGAAGAGATGGATATTATGAAACCAAATTCTTTAAAGTCGTAAGAACTTTTCAGATTCTTGCGAACTTTACAAAACCAAAACGTATGAAACGCTCGTCACTGCTAACCTTTTGTGGAACGTTTCTGAATCTTTGTGAACTTTTAGTAAAACTTAAAGCGTTTTGGATGTACAATGTTTAAAAATCGTTCACAAAACCAAAATCTCCGTGAAACGTTTTGATTCGAATGTATTTGCAACGCTTTCGTGAACGAAGGAATTAAAACTTTGAGATTGTCGTAATCTATGCCCAAGTTTGCTTTCTTAAACTTGAGAAGTAGAAACACATGGAATTGCACAAGTATAATTTTAGGACTTCTCTCTTAAAATTATAGCTGCACAGGTGGTATAGCGACGTGAGAGAGCATAGTGCATTGAGAAATTGTGGCCCATATGGTTAATTGCCAATGCGACAGCGTAATACTTTGCTAAGTTTTGTGAAACATTAACTGATAAGACATGTGACAATAATACGAGGAGGTGTGTGGGAGCGTATTGCGAGGTGGCTGAGGTTGCTCCCTCCCACGCCGCCGCCGCCGCACGGAAGCTGTGGAAAGCGAAGTCGCTTCGCGACTAGCAACTAATGTAAAGTTAAAATATACAACTGTTCATGCTTAAAACTGTAATCATTTGAATATAGGCATGAAATTCCAAGTTTGACACCTATAAGTATTTGCAAACAGATTTTTGTTAAGATTTCTCGATGCGTGCAAACAGTTGTCCATTGCTAGAAATATGTGAGGTTCTTTAGCAGCAGCTACAGCTGCTGCGCGCTGTCGCAACTGTCCATATACTTTGAATTTAAACGCTTGAAATAAGGTCGCCATGGCGACTTTACACCCATGTCGTTGCCACACCTCTGAGAATAATATCAATCGATGGGTTTTCACAGACGGAAAACCCCAAATCGGTTACAGCATATTAGTAGCGAGAAACTGGACAAGCCCCTCTCCCAAAACACTTCTCTGCATCTCTCTTTCTCAACTTCTCAAGCGCTAAGCCCCTCTCCCAAAACACTTCTCTGCATCTCTCCACTTCTCTGCATCTCTCTTTCTCAACTTCTCAGGCGCTAAGCCTCTCTCCCAAAACACTTCTCTGCATCTCTCTTTCTCAACTTCTCAAGCGCTAAGCGCCTCTCCCAAAACACTTCTCTGCATCTCTCTTTCTCAACTTCTCAAGCGCTAAGCCCCTCTCCCAAAACACTTCTCGGCATCTCTCTTTCTCAACTTCTCAAGCGCCAAGCCCCTCTCCCAAAACACTTCTCTGCAACTCTATCTCTTTCACAACTTCTCAAGCGCTAAGCCCCTCTCCCAAAACACTTCTCTGCATCTCTCTTTCACAACTTCTCAAGCGCTAAGCCCCTCTCCCAAAACACTTCTCTGCATCTCTCTTTTTCAACTTCTCAAGCGCTACGCCCCTCTCCCAAAACACTTCTCTGCATCTCCTGCATCTCTCTTTCTCAACTTCTCAAGCGCTACGCCCCTCTCCCAAAACACTTCTCTGCATCTCTTTCACAACTTCTCAAACTCTATCTCTTTCACAACTTCTCAAGCGCTAAGCCCCTCTCCCAAAACACTTCTCTGCATCTCTTTCACAACTTCTCAAGCGCTAAGCCCCTCTCCCAAAACACTTCTCTGCATCTCTCTTTTTCAACTTCTCAAGCGCTACGCCCCTCTCCCAAAACACTTCTCTGCATCTCCTGCATCTCTCTTTCTCAACTTCTCAAGCGCTACGCCCCTCTCCCAAAACACTTCTCTGCATCTCTTTCACAACTTCTCAAGCGCTAAGCCCCTCTCCCAAAACACTTCTCTGCATCTCTGTTTCTCAACTTCTCAAGCGCTAAGCGCCTCTCCCAAAACGCTTCCCTGCATCTCTCTTTCTCATCTTCTCAAGCGCTAAGCCCCTCTCACTAAACACTTCTCTGCATCTCTCTTTCTCATCTTCTCAAGCGCTAAGTCCCTCTCCCAAAACACTTCTCTGCATCTCTCTTTCTCAACTTCTCAAGCGCTAAGCCCCTCTCCCAAAACACTTCTCGGCATCTCTCTTTCTCAACTTCTCAAGCGCCAAGCCCCTCTCCCAAAACTCTTCTCTGCATCTCTTTCACAACTTCTCAAGCGCTAAGCCCCACTCCCAAAACACTTCTCGGCATCTCTCTTTCTCAACTTCTCAAGCGCTACGCCCCTCTCCCAAAACACTTCTCTGCATCTCTTTCACAACTTCTCAAGCGCTAAGCCCCTCTCCCAAAACACTTCTCTGCATTTCTCTTTCTCAACTTCTCAAGCGCTAAGCCCCTCTCCCAAAACACTTCTCTGCATCTCTCTTTCTCAACTTCTCAAGCGCTAAGCCTCTCTCCCAAAACACTTTTCTGCATCTCTCTTTCTCAACTTCTCAAGCGCTAAGCGCCTCTCCCAAAACGCTTCCATGCATCTCTCTTTCTCATCTTCTCAAGCGCTAAGCCCCTCTCCCAAAACACTTCTCTGCATCTCTCTTTCTCAACTTCTCAAGCGCTAAGCCCCTCTCCCAAAACACTTTTCTGCATCTCTCTTTCTCAACTTCTCAAGCGCTAAGCGCCTCTCCCAAAACGCTTCCATGCATCTCTCTTTCTCATCTTCTCAAGCGCTAAACACTTCTCTGCATCTCTATATCTTTCACAGCCTCGCACTCATACACACAAACACCCAAACACACACAAACACACTCATACACACAAACTGTCAAACACCCAAACTCACAAATACACACATACACAGAAACAGCCAAACATACAAACACAAAGACACAAACGCACACAGTTGCAAGTGCTTTGTAGTTGTTGAATTGAGCCTAAATGGGTGCGCACCTAGGCGAAACTGGTTGTATGGTACAAAAGAATTGAAAGCATGTATGTAATAGTACTAAGAAACAGTGCAAAATGGTGACCTTGCAATACTTGAGCAAAGATGGGTGGAACTTATGGGCGCTAAATGAAGGGTATTGAGTAAAAAAATAGAGTGCTTGCGTATGTGGACGGATGGTATTGCTTGAAAGAATTGTCAGCCTGTGTATAAAAATTGGCAGCGTGCCCATGTGTGATGGACCCAAATAGAATTGAGAACAACCAAATAATGAATAATTAATGAGCTTTGCTAAGCCATGTAGTGCGAATGAAGAAGAAAGGAGAGGTGTAGGCACACGCACGCCCCACCCAAGAAGAGGGACCCTTGCCCAAATTTAATGGGTGTCTGTTTTTAGCGGAGGCCGTGGTCGTTTGACCTTTGAACTGTACTTGGACTAGATTATGCTTGTAACAGCCAAGTAAAATTATGCTTGAACCCGCCTTATGGAATTATGCTTGAACCCGCCTTATGGAATTATGCTTGAACCCGCCATATGGAATTATGGATCAACCCGCCTTTACTTAACTACTAATCTTGTTTTGTATTACATTTAAACCTAATCAAAATCTGTTCTTATCACGTTAATCATACGACCTCGCGCACATGATAGAATATTCCCAGAAGCAAAATATTAGCACGTGAGACCGTTAAAATCAGGATGATTTATTGACGATTTCTTAAAACTTTCATGTACGCTCTACACCAAAGTGTAGTTAGCAGTTCGTTGAATAAAGGATATACTTATTACCTACCTAATTATATTATGTCTGTAGCCAGTCCTCTCCTATGTCGCCTAATCTTGCCAATGACAGGATACATACATGTATGGTCAGTGTATACTCAGTCTGCCAGAGTTGACTAGAGGGGCACAACTTCAGCCGAAATCTGGACATAAATGTCTGCTTTGGCTAGATTTGAAACCCCGCCCCCCCGACCTCTTCTCGCTAGACACTCCAGCACGCTAACCGCGAGATGCATAATATAATTATATACATAATTTTATAGCAATTAATTCCCATCTATTTTACAATAAACCAGAACCAGATGTTCCGACAGCATATTAGTAGCGAGAAACTGGACACCCGAATGAAGATGCTTGCGTTAGAAATCACGAGGCAGAAATATGAATTATTTATAACCACGCGTGATTCAGCTCTTCGTGTCATGATCATCTGACACGAATAGCTGTGATAGCCAGTAAGAAGGTTATATTTTAAAACAGATTAAAATGTTTAATAAATGGTGCATAATAAAACAATGCTCGAAAAAAACAAGGAGCAAGAGACGCACATATGTTGACGCTATAGGAATGATGACAATCGATAGACAGATAGAAATAGAGTAAAAAGGAAGAATAAGAGAGACGTTAAAAATTAGGATGTTCTTGCAAATTTTTCACTCGTCTAGATGCGTCGCTCTCCGAAAATGAAAATCATTAGCTCATCTAGTCACGACCCTCTGACACAAACAGCAGCGATTGTCAATAAGAAGTTTAGATTTTTAAACAGATTAGTCACCTGTATGAATAGTGAATAATATTATAATACAATAACTGAAAGGGAAGAAGATCGAGAAACATTATATATATATATATATATATATATATATTATATATATATATATATGTTATAGTGAATGTGTATTATCAGGGAATGTGAATATACCCTGAAATTTTTAGGTTATATATATATATTCTCTGATTCACTCGGGGAATGTATACATTCCCTGAAAAAACCAGGGTATATACATAAACCCTTAAATTTTCGAGTGATTTCTATACACTTACCCTGACTACAATAACACATTAAGCCAGATTTCTATACACATACCCTGAAAATTTCAGGGTATGTGTAACATCTACTGTTACATTTCACATATCTATACACATACCCTGAAAATTTCAGGGTATGTGTAACATTTACTGTTACATTTCACACTGTGTGATAGGCATCTGCCAAACCGGCAGATTACCTTAACCGCCACATCTTAACCGCGGTTCACAGAGCAATTTCTTCATCTTTGGAGACGTCAGCATCCAGCAGAAGCTCGTTTTCTCTGAGTTTATATTTGTTTCTGATTTGGTTCTGTTGCCACTTCACCTGACGCTGGAGAGTTGTCTATACGGTCGAAGTATAATCTGCATGATGTCAACTACTGAGTTGATAGGCAACCTCAGCCGCGAGCTTTGTAGACAAAGAGCACAGTATTTGGTCAGATGGTTTTGGTATACCATGATCCATTTGTGATGTCCACTAGGCATGGACTGCATATCAATCAGGTCCACTTGTCCACGTGAGCCATAGTCCGTCATCACTCGTTATGTTGGCGTACTTGACAGCCAATACATAAAACAAACAGATGTACATGCTTCTAAGTCAGGGGTGGGCAAACTACGGCCCGCGGGCCAGATCCGGCCCGCTAACGCTTTTTATCCGGCCCGCCAAAACATTTTATCTGGTCCAAACAATTCTTCAGAAAAGTAAAAAGTCATAAAATTCAGATCGCAAGAAAAATTCCTCATGCTGCTTTCTTATTTGCTATTCCGGTTTATATTATTCGCATTCACCTACATCTGTAAACAAACATTTTCAACTCTGAAGATAAACAAATCCAAGTAAAAATCTCAGTTAGCTGATCTAAATTTCAACTCCATAATACGAATGTGAACTTAGTCTCTCGAAGCCGTTATTATCGGCTGCTCCAGCTCCGAGTGGATTCTCGCTCTTTCTCATGATGCCATATAGATAGTGGCTCTTGCTTTCGTTACTAGTCGAATTGACCACTGTTCATCGACTCTCCTTGGCCTCACCTTGGAGTTCTGAAGCGACTAGATTGGGTTCTGTGCTCGGCTGCTTGTTTCATTGTGCGAATTCCCAAATTCGACGCTGTCTTTGCCTACATGCGCGATGTGTTGCACTGTCTTGCTGCCTGTGGCCCAACGAATATCATACCGGATTCCTGCTTTCGTTTCACGCTGCACCCTCGACTGTGCTCTATCTTACCTCCAGGGGTGATCTCTGCCGCCCAGTGGCCGACGTTGTAGTAGGCCCTGCATCTGGAATGACCTACCATCGGAGCTGCGTTTGCTACCTCTGACCAATCTAAATGCGTTTTATAAATCACTCAAGTCTTTTCTCAATAGCCGTGTCTGGGCTAGGAACACCCTGAGTAGGTTTGTTGGAGGTGAGCTATATAAGTGCCCAGAATTAATGAATGCAACCAGCGCAATCACTCTGGATTCAGGGAAAATTGTTATGCACGTTCACAGTTGCATACATCTCACAAGTTACAGTCAAAGTACAATTAATTTTAATTCAGTAAACTTTTTTAATTTTAGTTGTTATTAAAAGTTAGAATTTTTTTATGTGGCCCCGAATTTTTTTGGCGTGTAATGTGGCCCAATGTGCCAAAAGTTTGCCCACCCCTGTTATAACCATAAGACAGTATAGTCCACAATTTCCTTCATTCATTTAATAATAAATTTATATAGCGCCCCTTCAAGGGGACTACTCAGAGGCTCTCTCGACTCCAGGACGACCAAAAATGCAGTTTTGAGTTTAATAACAAAAAATACTTCAGTATTAGTAGCACGGAGCAGGCGTAGCTTCTAGGGGAGCCCGTTCCAGACCACTGGGCCCACCATGGAGAAAGTTCGAGTCTGCATAGTTGCAGTTCGTGCATATGGGGCTAAGAGCCCCCTTTTTTGCAGAACGGTGGGGCGGCGACCTTGAATATACCCAAGGAGCAACAAAGCTCTCGCAGGTAATCTGGGGCGAGACCCAGGTGACATCGCCGCACCAAGGCAGCAATCCTGTATTCAATGCGGTTCCTGATAGGGAGCCAGTGTAAGGTCTCCAACACATAGCTGGAGACGTGACCAAATTTGAGAATTTGCCAATAATACGCGCTGCAGAGCGCAAGACCCGCTCCAGGCACGCTATTCGATTGGATGGGAGGCCACAGCATAGTGATAAGCAAGAGTCAAGGCGGGTTGTGATGAAAGAATGTAGGCCTACTAGGGTGGTGGTGGCACTAGGAGTAAGTGAACGGGTAATGGTGCGAAGCTGGCGCAGCTGATAGTAGCAGTCCCGGGCAAGGCGGTGAAGGTGTGGAGCAAGAGTTAGGACACCAAGGATATTGGTCAACAGATGACAACGGACACATAGGTCACGGACCGTAGTTGAGATTGTTTAACCGGAGTATTCAGTCGAAAGTGCAGCGAGATCTAGTTTAAGGTCCCACTTATGTCCCGGACTGCTGAGATGGCGTTTGATGACAGGCAACGCTTGTACGCCTGTACGTCGTCAGCATATAGCCGATCCAAGATCGCATGAAGTGTAAATAATATATCGAGGATGGGCCCGAGGACCGGTGATGAGCAAATTACTCGGAAAATGTAATTGAATTACAAATTACTTTGTGACATGAAATGTAATTTCAAATTACAAAATACATGGGAAATGTAATTGAATTACAAATTAACAAATTACAAATTGCCCAATTTCAAGTAATTTCAATTACGTAATTTCAATTACTGCCCATCCCTGCCGAGGACAGAGCCCTTAACCATCACCCTTAACCAGCAAATGCTATCTATGTACTTATTCTGTAGTGTAGTGGGCTTTCTAACCGGCACTAAAAATAGAAATATAGAAACATATATAGCAGAAGAGAGAGAGAGAGAGAGAGAGAGAGAGAGAGAGAGAGAGAGAGAGAGAGAGAGAGAGAGAGTAAGACAGAGACAGAGACAGAGACAGAGACAGAGACACACACACAGCGAATCCAGCTCGGAAATGCTCAACTTTTTTTCACTCATGATACTAATAATGACACGCTCTTTTAATTACCTAAGCCTTCAGATGTGTTCAATGTCACTTAATGATAATATTATTATATATAATATATATAATATATATAATATATAATTGTAGCTGAGAGCTTGGCATCTAAGTAGAAGCATACTACAGAATAATTATATAGTATAATATACTACCTATACTACCAGAGCTCAGTATAATAATTATACTACCAGATCTCAGAGGATGTCCACAATTGACTAGCAACCACTAGCTATATAAGTATTCTGTTGTATGCTTCTATTTAGATGCCAAACGCTCAGCTACAGTTTAGCATTACGGTTATTTCTCTGTCCCACTGATCTATAGTTTTTAGGACGTCGTCTTGAGGAGGTATGTTTATCGTCTAAGTCCTGGTTGGGGTCAGGTCCATTCAGCATTATGCTTACAGTCTCCTCGGTAATTATGCCAAAAGCAAGAAAACAGCAGCACCTTTCTCGACGAATAAACTTATGACGCACTCTCTACTCGAAAAGATGTGCAGAAATGATGGTGATGAACATTATGATGTGTGGCACACGGTAACCGATTGGTTAGAACGATCGCTTTGGTTCGTGTCTTCTCCAAACAGATTACTTTTCTGGAACATTAGCACTCGTTTGCCCTAAGCCATCGATGCACTGTCGTGTGTGCACTTCTGAACTTTTAAGGAGTGCAGAGTCAAAGATAGTATGTTTTAAAGATGATACATGATTATGATGATGATGGTAATGCTGGAGTTGCCGATGATGATGTCAGCCATAATGATGACTTCATAATTATATGACTCCATCATTTGACAATAGGCGCTTAAAATATGGAGGTGATTCTGACAATAGCAATAACTCTCTAAAATGCTGAAGACGATGATATGCAAATTGCTGCTGCTGCTAACTGCTGATGATGATGCGATGAAGTTAAGAGTAATTGAGCAAGACACGAAGAAATAGATGACGATGATGGCTATGATGATTGTAAAGATGTAGTCTGCTTTGGTTAAATGCTAACACTATATTGTAATATTTGTTTGAAATTTAGGCACCTACCTTAAATTCAATACCTTAATTTGAAATTGTAGTGAAATTGAACCGTGGACACTGTGATAGTCAATCTGCAGCCATTATACTAGCCACTGCTCTGCTCGTTTGCTTATCAGTGTTGACGTCAGCTGGAGGAGGGTATGCATCATCGATGGAATCCAGGGAAGAACAGGAGGTAAGAATTTTGTGGTTGGGAAAGATTTGTACGTTAGTCTGTTGTTCACAAAAGGATCTGACAGCGAACAGAATCTTCTTCTAGTATCTTGACAGGCGATGCTAAAGTTTAGCTGGCTAATCTTTTGGGACTTTAGCCAAATCTGGCTGAATAGTCGTTATTCGTTCGCAAATTATAAAACGTACTTTTGGTGTTTCGTATATTTAGAAACTAATGTACTATGACCGTTATAAAAGAATCTAAGATCCACCTAACCGAGGTTCAGATCAAGTCAAGATCATGAGTGACCGCAGCAATGTACAGACAATAACCATGACTAAGACCACGACAACAGCAGTAAAAGCAAATTCTATAATGACTTTTCGACCAAGAGGGATGGCACTTTCTGCCCCGTGGTTTCATAATGCTTAATTTTCAGTTTTTCCTGGATCGCGTCGACCAATATGTGCCTTTTTACTTTTATCAATTGCGCACATATATGTGTGCGGCACTTGGTCCTAACATCGTCTGCAGACACCGTCCAAGGCATAACTTTTGCTTCGGCTCACATAGTCCAACCCTACAGCTATAGATAGGCCAAGAAAGGAGAGGATAAGCAACAGAATATATGGGATCCAGTATCTAGGAAAAGAGAGGCAAGGCTGATTGGGGTCTATGCAGACTATTCGCACTGAGCAAATATATAAAGAAATCTGTTGTTTTGACTGGTTTCGACAAATCCAGAGTCGCACTTGCTGACCTTGTATGCTCTACGTCTTATGTCGGTCTCATACGCCCTCAAGACATCAGACATGTCTTGAGGGCTTATGAGACCGACGTAAGAGATTCCTAAATGAGTAAATGATAATCAGGTCATAACGTTCAGATATGACCTAAGATCTCACATGTAGCTTGCAGTAGTAGTTTGCAGTGCATAACGACATCTTGTGACGGTCAGGGCCGTTGACATCACCCTCCTCCTCTCTCAAGCCTCTGGACTGGCACTTCCAGAGTACAAGCAGTGGCGGAGTTAACCTGAGGGTTGCTATACCTCTAGAAATGGGTTAGCGAGTGAATAGGCAGGTTTCACTTGAGTCTCTAATGCGTACAAGCATTGCATTGTACAGAACTATTGCATACACATTAATTGATAATAACACGTTTGTCAGGCGCTTAACAAAAAAAGATATTATTATTATTATTATTATTATTAATCCGGCACAGACCCATCTGATATAATCTAATCGAATCTAATAACTTCTGTTCTGAAGTTATCATAAGGCATCGATGGTCGGGTCAAGTGAAACCGTAGTTTTAAAAACGTGATCCATTGGAGAAGTCCGGAGGCATTTAGTGGAGTTCACTCGCATGCTTGCTTTGCAGGCATACCTTACGAGATACGCTTACATGGGACCCAACAGTCCAGATCCTCGATTCGTATCCATCACGGATCCCAACGAAATGTTTAAAATGGCAGTCATGAAGTTTCAGTGGATGACTGGAATCAACGAAACCGGTGAGTAAATGATTTAGCAGCTTAGTGTTTTGAGCGAGGTAAGACTTTGTAGGCCCGATACAATCAATGTTAACGGCCAAAAGCATTGCACTGGACACCGCTAAGGTAAATAAATAAGTAAAAGTGTGTTGCTAACATGCCATATGGCATATAGCTGGAGGGTTACGGGTTCGAATCCACCTCAAAAGTCGCCGCGTAGGGACCCTGGGCAAGTCCTTCACTCGCAATTGCTCATGCGCTTCGGCGTGAAACTCCGATTCAGCGTTCGCGCAGTAGTCGGGAGCGCCTCTGAATGGGATATCTGGTTGGGGCGCTATAACAAGTGTTCAAATACAATACAATACAATATACCATCAACTCACGAGGAATCCAGGATAATGCATGCATAAACACTAGCAATTGGGTCAGTGGACCCAACCCAGTCAAAACCAAAGTTATTTCACAATAAATGGACAAAATATCTGCGTTAATATCTAGCAGATCCTAAGAACGATTGCATTTGCTTCCTAATTTGTGAGCGAGAAAAGTACAACCGAACTACAACCTATTGCGTCTTCGGCTGAATAGCATCGAGCGCGATATGGTCGCCAATTATAGAAATCTATAGTCTATCTGCATTTGCAGAACACTGTTTAAAATTAAGTGTTAATCGAGCGATAGCATATATTGATAACATTTGTTTGAGACAAATGTGCTGATCAAGAAACACTGATCATGAATATGTCACCTAGATATACGTCACAGACAGTATCAAAACGACGAAACAACGTCCAAACCACAGCAGAAAAGGTGGAGTAGTGTCCTTGATGCCAAAAGGCATGCACTTCCTATTGACAAGTTTTTCTTTTTGCCTTCGATTTTATCCATTAATTTGCTTTCTTCCAGCTTTAACGTTCTCTCCTTACGTACTCTCCTCACCATCAGCTCTGGAACTTCCTTTCTTATCTTTAGTTCTTAGCCTTCTTTCCTCAGATTCTGCTTCAGCTTTAAATTATTTCCTAAAGTGCATTCTTTGATCAGTGCCTGCCCTGAACTGTCTTTCCTCTGCCTCAAATAATTTATTACTCATGTTTAGTCAGCTGACATTTTTGTTCTACCTTCTTCCTCCTTGTTCCAGCTAACTATTGGGTCTTAATTTCTAATTGTGTAACTTTCAAGCATCACTCATCTACACTTACTTTCTTCGGAAACAGTATTTTAGCTAACGGATTTGCAGCAGTAATTTGCTGAGCCTCTCGTGCCTTGACTAAGTTGACTTAACGTTTCAAGTTATTACATCAACTCCTCGAATGACATATCAAATACATCGTCGAGTGATAGTTGTTTCGCTCCAACCTCATATCTATTGTAAAATAGTACCTTAAAAATAAGAGGATTAAAAAAAACCATTTGGAGGGTCCATAGTGTAGTGGTAACATCACTGGAGTGTAGAGCGGTAGGTAGCGGGATCGCTTCCCGTAACCCTCCGAAAGGTCTACTCAGCCTATCATTCGCGAGGTGGCGCGTTGGTAGAATGAGATGTAGGACGTGATGGGCGCCTTGCATGGCTGTCACAAACAGCTAAACTTCGACTCCTGTAATAACTTGAGATCATCCGTTCATACTGAATTGTAATCATACTGCGTAATTGTCAGAATAAAATATTAAACGAAAATTTTACCATTATTATTATTACCACTAGACAATTCATAGGCCCCTTACATTAAAAAAATTTACGACCAAACGTTTCGCAACTTCCACAATTTCAAATTGACCACAACGTGCCAACTAGTGGAAAGGGTTTGGACGAGCCTCCACTTCGTATATATAGGTTATCTAGTTATATGGAGTATTGCAGCACCTTTAGACAAAATATATATTCCTTAAGCGATTTATATGCGTATCACACATGCAGGTCTCAATCGGCGACAACAAACCAGGCTGAAACTCACGGAGATCACAACGCGCACCGAAAACCGGTGACAAAACCTGTTCCATAAGTCACCTTGTCACCTTGTGCTGTGAGTTCCTTGAACTCTAGCGACCGTCATGATCAAGCCTCTCCATTTCCTTCTGTCCGCCGTCGCATCTCTCAGTTCTGCCAATTCATTCCAGTTGATTCATGTATCTCGTCCATCCACTTTTTCCTTGGTCGTCCTTGTTTTTTGTTTGTTCCATAAGTAGCAAAACAAAATGATTAGTCGGGAGACTAGCGACTGACGCGTCAGTCAGGATCAGCGACAAAGATCCAGTCTGAACACAATTTAAGCACAACAATTTTTTATAAGCACAACCCTTTTTGCTCCTCCAAACAGACGGCGATCAAGGTACAGCCACTTAACCTAATTAATTTATTCTCTCCCTGACGTTGTACGTAATAAAAGTCCTAAAAGGTGTTAAATCATAGTATTTCCGACAAGGTTAAGTTGCCCTAGCAGAAAGGTGATTTAGAATTTCCGAGAACTGACGTGAATAATCAGACAACAGCTTGTCTTAGTATATAGGTTGGCAATAATTGCCTTTGATAAATATTCTGCTATCTACGTAATTATTATCGGTCATTAGAGATTACGGGTCTTTATAACGGTTAATGTTGTAAACCCATAAATTAATTCTTCTGCAGCATCCAGTACATAAATTGTTTTAAAGCATGATCGTAAATAGGACTCATATGTTAGGGCTATAATTTTGGACTATTATAGCCTAAGACAGCGCATGAAACGATAAGTTATGATGCATTATCATACATTCACATTAATTATCAGCAGCACACTATGTCTAGGTTTGACTCACTTGAGCTATCGTTGTTCTCTTAATAGTTATGATTACCATTATTCTTCATAATTATAGGCAGAGACAGACTGCACGCATACTCTGAGAAAGACAGACACAACTACATGAAAGATGAAGGGTCATAATACAGAAACGAATATTGCGTAAAATCCAGCAGAAGAGGCTCAAAAAACGTTCAGTTACATTTCATTACAGTTTAGGCCGACAGTGTATTACATCAGCTAAAATACTCTGCATTCAATTGTCATTCTGATTTTCTCTGTCGATTTGTGTGTTTGTCTATCTATGTCCATTATTATTTTTAATTTTATCATCATCATCTTCATCATCATCATCAGCAGCAGCAGCAGCATCATCACCATCATCATCATCATCAGCAGCAGCAGCAGGAGCAGCAGCAACATCATCAACATCATCATCATAATCATCATCATCATCATCATCATCATCATCATCATCATCATCATCATCATCATCATCATCATCATCATCATCATCATCATAATCATCATCAACACCATCATCATCATCATCATCATCATCATCATCATCATCATCATCATCATCATCATCATCATCATCATCATCATCATCATCAGCAACAACAACATCATCATCATTATCATCATCATCACCATCATCATCATCATCATAATCATCACCATCATCATCATCAACATCATCATAATCATCATCATCATCATCACCATAATCGTCATTATCATCATCATCATCATCACCAATTTCTATCTTAACATATTTCTCTAAGTTTTTTGAGAAAGTTATGTACAATAGACTAATGGAGTATTTTATTAAGAAAAACACAATATCTCCACAACAATTTGGCTTCCGTAAAGGGCATTCTACATATATGGCATTACTAGAAATGCAAGACAAAATATCTGACTCCCTGGATAAAAATGAGTTTGCAATGGGAATCTTCTTTGACCTATCCAAGGCTTTTGACACGGTTAATCATACTATCCTGCTGGGCAAACTTGAGCACTATGGCATTAGAGGCATGGCACAACAGTGGCTACAACATTATTTGGAAAATAGAACTCAGTATGTCCTCTACGACGGCTATCAGTCTGTTCATAAAACCATTCGGTGTGGAGTGCCGCAGGGATCTATATTGGGACCATTACTGTTCTTGATCTATATAAATGACTTACCTCAGATTGCTGATAAAACTGATTTCATACTATTTGCTGATGACAGCAATGTCTTTTTTACTGATAAATCAATAGATGTATTGCAGCAGAAAGTAAATAAGGAACTTGAAGTAATATCAAACTGGTTTAAAGCCAATAATTGACCACTGTTCCTCCCTACTTGCTGGCCTTCCCCTTGGTGTTTTGGGGGCGACTAGATCGAGTTCTACGCTCGGCTGCTCGGCTTATTGGACGGCTTCCTAAGTACTCTCCTGTCTCTGCATACATGCGTGATGTGTTGCATTGGCTGCCTGTGTCTCAGCGTATCTCATATCGCATTGCTGCTCTTGTTTCTCGTTGTGTTCTTGGCTGCGCTCCATCTTACTTGCGTGATCTTTGCCGCCCAGTGTCTGATGTTCCAGCGCGTCGGGTGCTTCGCTCTGCGACGAGGGGTGAGTTCTTTGTTCCACGGACTCGCTTGGCTATTAGGCAGCGCCGTGCTTTCTCGGTTGTTGGCCCTTCCATTTGGAATGACCTACCACTTAAGCTCCGTTTTTTACTTGTAAGCCATCTGACAGGGTTCTACAAGTCCCTCAAGTCTTTTTTCTTTAGTCGTGGCTGGGCCGGGAGCGCTCCTGAGTAGTTTCTTGAAGGGGCGCTATATAAATGCTCTGAATGAATGAATGAATGAATAAACTTTCACTCAATCTGGACAAAACATGTTATATACTGTTCCGTGGTCACCGTAAACCAGCTCCCCAACAAGCAATGGAAATTATGATAGATAACAGGGAAATAGTGCAAACTGAATGCACCAAATTTCTTGGTGTTTATGTAGATCGTCATCTGCAATGGAATGAGCATATCACACATGTATCAAAGAAATTAGCAAAAATATAAGTGTTCTGTCACGAATTAAGCATTATCTGACTAAACCTGTTCTCCGACAGTTATACTACACGCTGTTTTTCCTTACTTATCATACTGTAATATCTGCTGGGGCTCAAACTACTCCTCTAGATTAAAACGCCTTGAGACTCTCCATAAACGTGCCATACGTGTGACTTGCTTACTGGGATGGTCTGATAGTACAAAATTAATATTTAAAGAGCACAATATTCTAAAAATGAATGATATTACAAAATATCAAATTGGACTGTTCATGTACTCTTATCATTATGGGCTTCTTCCATCACTGTTTGATAAATATTTCTTTAAGGGTGTAGCTATCCATGGACATGATACTAGAGCATCCTGTAAATATCGAACCCCAGGGGCACGAACCAGGACTAAGCAATTCTCAATTAAATGCTCAGGTCCACCACTTTGGGATTCTCTTCCTCCAAATTTAATAAATATATTACACATGGCTCAATTTAAAGCTCAACTGAAACACCATCTCTTGAACACATAAAAAGAATATGACTCGATAGATTGTACCTTAGTTAAGATTGTTTATAATGTACAACGGTGAACATTATAATCTGTTTTGTTTTGATTTTATTTGTTTTAAATCTAGTATTGCAATGTTTTGTTATTTAGTTGTTTAGCCCTAACATTGTTATTTAAGTTGAATTTTCTATATGATCTTAAAAATCGTCTTGCCATCAGTAAATGTAATATGGAAAAGGGGCAGCCCTGCAATAGCGGATTATTTTATCCTTTAGGGCTGTCCTGTTGACGGCATCAGCAGATTAACATTTTTTTAAAATGACTGATTGTTATTTAATTGTGCTGTTGTTGATTCAATAAAACGGCTGATTGATTGATTGATTGATTGATTGATCATCATCAGCATCATCATCATCATCATCATCATCATCATCATCATCATCATCATCATCACCACCATCATCATCATCATCATCATCATCATCATCATCATCACCATCATAATCATCATCATCATCAGCAACAACATCATCATCATCATCATCATCACCATCATCTTCAGCATCATCATCAACATCATCATAATCATCATCATCACAATCATCATCATCATCATCATCATCATCATCATCATCATCATCATCATCATCAACATCATCATAATCATCATCATCATCATCATCACCATAATCGTCATCATCATCATCATCATCATCATCATCATCATCATCATCATCATCATCACCATCATCATCATCATCATCATCACCATCATAATCATCATCATCATCAGCAACAACATCATCATCATCATCATTATCATCATCATCATCACCATCATCTTCAGCATCATCATCAACATCATCATAATCATCATCATCACAATCATCATCATCATCATCATCATCATCATCATCATCATCATCATCATCATCATCATCATCATCATCATCATCATCATCATCATCATCATCATCATCATCATCATCATCATCATCATCATCATCGTCATCGTCATCATCATCATCATCATCATCATCATCATCATCATCATCATCATAGCAAAGTGATCAATTTAGCTAGGTAGGTTTGCGGAAAAGCAGATGGCGTTCCCGCGTTGGGCATCTACCGAGAGTCCTTGGAACATGTAGCTTGGCTCAAGCGTGTCATGGGTTGTATCGGTCAACCTTCGTCCCAACTCCAACACAAAATCCAATCCTTCTGAAGTATAAGCACCGCTGGACTCCAGTGCTACCGCCAGAAAAGCATGCGTTCGGGTCATTTTAACGTATCTTTTGGCGGCTGCTGCCCGGTTTGCGACCGCACCTGCTGATGTTGGTGTTACTGTCACACAATTTGCTTAGTGTTTCGTAAGGCTTTGAAGAAATGGTGCATTCAGCTTTAGGAATACACGTTACCTTGATGACAAAAATTCATCAATTCTGATTACGAGAGGTGGCTAATTCAGAGTAATCTGGTACCATGTTTTTAATTATTGTTTTCACTTTGAAAAATAAAGAATAAATGACCCTTACGATAATTGTATAAGCTGTAACAACACACAATCTCTTAAATGTATTATTCCTCAGTCTCGTAGTACGAATATTGCATTAGCAGCGCGCCTATTTGAAACCCTTAATAATTATTAACTACATGACAGATAGAAATATTTCTATATAGCCTAATGACACTTAGAGTGGAAAGAACGAGAGGCGTTGTAAATCACAAAACACATTGAAAAACAGCCATTGGCACAGTTGAGACTGTTAATTTTACTACACACTAATTCATATTACCGGTTTTGATTGTCTTCGCGAGTTCCCTTCTATAGACCTGTTCCTATCACTATATCAGCAGCGCAGACTTCTTTGTATGTAGGTGGATGGCGACACTTCAGATGATTGAGTAGATTATTCGTAGCAATATTTTTGGCCAGCTATTAGCTGGCCACATAACTTAAAGTAACGCTGAAGATAATTATATGAACTTTAATTTGTGACTGATTTGTACTTGCAATAACTTCAGAAAGCATTCCCACAGTTGCGGTTGCTCAAGATCTATAGGGACATTTTGACTACAAGGTTTTTACGACTACTTAGTTTACGAATTTGCGCTAGTCAACCTGTGTCACAATCGCTATCGAAACGTTTTAATACAAAATAGCTCAATTTTAATAAAATGCGCCACTAGGCTTACTACTGGGTTAATTCACAAATCCAAAATCCAGGGCCAACATATATAGACTATAATTAGTTGTTGCGCATTTTCTCGTCTTCATGTTTGTCGATAATTATTGCACTTCATATTTTTGTATTAACGAAAATAACAATGAATTTTCGTTAGTGTTATTTTCGTTATAGTTATAGTTACTGATATTTTTTAGCTATAGTTATAGTTATCGTTAACGAAATCATTTTATTTTCGTTAACAAACATTTTCGTTACCGTTATCGTTAACGAGAATCACACTGGTTCGCATATAACTGTTACACGCTACTGGGGATTGCTGCAAGCTCATGGGAACTGCTGCTGATCACGTCTTAGCTGGCCGCTGCCGCTCTATCATTGCAATACCGACAGATCTAAATGTGGCGTCCGAGGATACCTTTAGTGTTGGCAATATTACCACATTAACAAATATTTAATATATTTCCACCTGTAGCAAAAGGGTCACCATCGCTTCAGTATCGAGGAGCTTGGCATTTAGGTTTAGGCCCGACGAAACCCTGTTTCGATGTGAGGAAGCCAAGACTACGTATTAGAGTGTTTGTAAGGAGAACCGATTTAGGTTACACCTCTTAGCTAAGACGTCTGTTGCTGTCTGTTGTCTCGTTGTACTTTGCCACCGACAGAGTTGCTGGTTCTGTGAAGCGGTTGTTTGATGAAATGTTCCACCAGTGGCGGCGCCAGGATTTCAGGTTTGGGTGGGCTAAAGCTTAAAAAACCTTCCCTTTTATCCCCTCCTCGCTGTGATTTGCAGTGATTTCCCACTTTCGGGGGGAAGGGGCTGAGCCGCAGTTAGGAGGGGCTAAGCACCCCAACCCCCCCTCTGGCGCCGCCACTGTGTTCCACTGCTGTTGCTGAAGCTGCTGTGGCTTTGTCGAGTGTCATCTTGTTTCTTTTCGAAAGTTGTAATTGCTACAGAATTCTTTGACTATAACATAATTTATTGTCTCCTAGCGAAAGTGTTGCTATTCTTAGGGGGACCTTATAGCAATACGTAGGTAACTTCCCTATTCTCTATGACCTACTTTAACTCAACTTCCTTTCTCTACTTCTACTCATAAGGAGCTTATCTGTGGTAGTACGTGGCTAATGCTATCAATTCACTCTGACACAGTCCGAAGATTTTCAAATATTTCTTCTTTAAATTCAACACACAATAAACCAATAATACACTTCAACTCTATCTTTCACACGACCTTATAATACAAATCTACTATACCTATATAAATTTCAAATCCATCTCTCAGCTAATTTTTTCGCGCGACACATGTGCGACGCATGGACCTACACATCTCTTCGGCCAACTAATTAACTATGCAACGCCTCTGCAAAGCACCTGTTCACTCAAGTGTATGATATTGATGCATTATGCACACAAACATATTTACGTGCATAAATACATGCGTGAACACATGCATATACATGTAAACATGCATGCATATAATGTATTCATACATGGTTTCGTTCATACACGCAAACAATGCCAAACATTGACAAGACAAGTTAAAGACAGCATCGGCGCTTGATACATTGTCGATGACCTTGCTTTTCGTGGTGTAGGAGTTGTTGATGAGGAAACGGTGAAGATGATGAATAAGCAGAGATGCGGAAATCCAGATATGGTCGGAATGTCAATGGTTGCAAAGAGAAGAAGACGACGAAGATACGCAGCATCAGGTCTGCACTACAAATAATACTATATTAAATATTTTGACCATTATTATTATTGAGGATTTAAGACTTTTAATGGATCAAACGATACAATAGTTTTAAACCTACTAATACAATGTGCATGTAATCTTATTATATTATAGCAGGCTACACAAATGCGAAATTTTGAAGCAAAGCCATTATCGATGGGTGGATTGTTCAATTTAAAAGTGAAAACAGCATCATAGAGGTGTGCTCTACCTTAACCGTGGAACGAATATGTTCAAGGAAAATGAAAAAGCTTCGCCTGGACATAAATCCTCGTCTGTTATATTCGGTCGACCAGAGGTGTAGCCATGAAAAAAATTTCGGATGGGGTTTAAGATTTTGGGGGTTTTCATTGGAGGTGGTCGCAAAAATTAAGGTTTTTTGGTATTTCGCATGTAAAATCATAAAAAAAAAAATTATCGCAAACTTATTTTGGGGGTTGAATCCGTAAAACCACCCCCTAAATATGCCCATGCGGTCGACTGTATGAAACCTGCTTTTTCTGCTATGGTCTCCTTTCTTACGTAGGCGACCAAACATTTTGGCTACAAGAGACTGAAGAGAGAATTTGTGCAGTAAAATAATAATTGTCTTTCTCTACTAAGAACGGTCATTGAAGGAAAAATGGAGGGGAGGAGGACAAGAGGAAAACCAAGACATACATGTATGATGCTGGATTGGGGTGACCCGTCAGAACGGCCCAGGACAAATCGGCCCCGACAAAACGGCCCCGACAAAACAGCCCCCGTCAAAATGGCCTCGACAAAACAGCCCCGTCAAATCGGTCCCCGTCAAATCGGCCCCGTCATATCGGCCCCAGTCATATCGGCCCCAGTCATATTGGCCCCATACAAAATATCCAATGGTCCAAGTACTTTTAAGCTTTCGCTGACAAACTATGTTGAAATGAGGCCTCAAGCGACGGTTCAGCTGGACAATGGACTGCGTATTTAATTATTTAGGCTAAATGCGTTCAATGACAACTATTATAAATCCAACTTCTATTTACGCAACGAATTATTTTTCATAAATCCAACTTCCATTTTAACGCCAAATTTATTTTCAGCAATCCAACTTCCATTTTAAACTGACCACATAAAATATTTTGGCAACGTAGACTACGGTTTTACCAATCCGAGTTCTATTTTCGCAAAGAATTCTTTTCATCAATCCAACTTAAAAGTACGTGGGACATGGACTATTTTGTGAGGGGCCGATGTGACTAGGGCTGATATGACTGGGCCGATTTGACGGGGGCCGATATGACGGGGTCGATATGACGGGGGCCGTTATGACGGGGGCGAAATGACGGGGCTGTTTTGTCGAGGCCATTTTGACGGGGGCTGTTTTGTCAGGGCCGTTTTGTCGGGGCCCATTTGTCGGGGACGTTTTGTCGGGGCCGATTTGTCCTGGGCCGTTGTGACGGGGTACCCTGGATTGAATGATGACAGATGATTACAGAAAGCTGAAAGT